>JAHWFP010230954.1:50182-79116 GCA_023313725.1 Lithobius niger
CGAATGGGATGTTTACGGATTTTTTGCACTTGTAGTGGAAGAAAACGTGGCGTCATACAGTCAGTTTCTGAAAACATAATGTGGAACAAAGTATAGGATAAGTTTTAATGCTTCGGGCAAATCATCCCATAACTTCATGCTCTCAATCAGAAACGACGATTGGTATTTAGCAAGGGGAAGTGAAGGGGCCGCCATGACTAAACCTTGTTGGATAACTGATCAGCTAGTGCAGAATTAAATAAGGTAAACAAATAAAATGGTCCTTTGTGATGCAGAGACTTGTACACAATTGTGAGAGAATGCCACTTGAGATAATTTTAAGATAGTCTCACACCATCGAACGTCTTTAAATTATAAATGGCCGAACGAATACACGCATTTGGGATCCTCTGAGTCTGATTGAGGGAGGATTTGGTGGCATTAAAATAAACTGAATCACTGTAATCCAACAATGGAATAACTAAGGAGGAGGCAAATTTAACTTTGGTCCTAATTAGGAGAAAATGATTAGACTTGGAAAGAAACATTGAAAAGAAACGTACGAATGAATTTGGTAGAAATGTTCCTAGAAATAATGCTGAACGTATGTTTTTTTCTCTCTTTTTTTTTGGGGTGGGGGTGAAATTCGAGAAAGAACACGCGGAAGACATCGCTGGGTAAAGAACTATGCGGATATACATGTCATTCCAAGATGGCGGCCGAAATTCAATGGAGGGTAAATTTCAAGATGGCGGCAGAGTTAAATGTTATTCAAATGAAGTCTTATTCCGGCCTCGAAATAAGGGGTTGCAGTGGCGCAATTAGCGGACATGAGCTGTCAAATTGAACTCGGGTGAGACACGCCAAGGGGATGAAATTTTACGCCTCTTAAATCCGAAGATACTACGGTTTTACGATTTTGGTTCGTTACGTTTTTGTAGCCTAGTTAAAAATCGTTCACATCTGAAAGAAAGAAAAAAATCGTTGCAAACACAGTTTCAATATACTGCAACTAGGCTTGCGTCATATTTCATGTTGCAACCTGCAGCAGTTAAAAATAAAAAATAATTTTTAGGAAGTGAAATCATTAAACAACCCACTATTTTAGTACTAAAAAGTTATGTTTTTCTCTTGCAGTGTTTTTTTTTCTGGGTCATTGGTGTTAAGGGAATAAAGTGCACACTTTTTTTTTATTTTTTATATTTCCTCCTTTGATTGTCCTTTCAGAAATTTAGAAAATTCGTGAATACAGAAACAGAAGGAGACCAAAAATTTACAACCACATGTTGCTTAATTTTTTCCCGCAATTACGTTTTTTTGGGTATTTTATGACGCATGTAGGGCAAATGCGGCCTTGTAGCCACTCAGACAGGATCGCAATAATTTGGGCTCAGTAAACAAATTTTAGAACGATGCCTGCCTGCTCCTATTCAAATTCAGGATAAAGCAATCCTCCGATAAAAATTCGTCATGTATTGGAGAGATAAAGACTGAAAAGTAACTTGGGGATCATGACCAGTTGGGGGGGGGGGGGCAAGGGGTAAACTGGGGTGTGCAGTCAGTGCTGGGTGGTAAAAGTAGCGGAGTGACTCCAAGACGGTGGGCGGGGGCTGGGGAAGAATACTTTCACGTCGCTTGCTACTGTTTGGATCAGATCACTTCCAAGTCTTCGTATTTGATAGTAATCTCCTCTGGATTTACTTCTCGGTGTTTCAATGCCTCTACACATTCACGGATTACTTGTTCAGCAATCTGCAAGGCCGCAGCCAGCTATTGAAGTCAGGGGGTTGTCTTAATCATCATTTTGGGCCTCTTGGAATGATGACCACGTCGGACCACATGCATGAGGAGGCTGAAAATTGTTAGGAAATGGTGAAACCTTTTACTCACTTGTGTCCGAAATAGCTAAAGGTAGGCTATGGATGAGAAAAACTTCCACATTTCAAACAACAACTCGAAGCGGAAGCAGAACCCTTTCTTAAAAATAGGACGATCGAAATGCGAAAAGCTGTGAACGAAACGCTGCATTCATACCATTTACGGGGTTTTAGTTTTGTGTTTTAGGAATTTCATTACGCCCAGGACGAGAAATTTCTCGTTAAAAATTAAATTTGTGTTTGGTGGTTGACTGTATCGCGTCAGGAGCGTGTTTTTAATTGTTGACCCCATCAACTACAGTAGCATTGGTGTTTGACAAGGTTGAGTTAAAGATGTTCTGTTGAACACCGATGTTCCTTACACCCATCTTGTGTCGAGTTTCATACTATAAGTATGATGAATGCACTGTTTGCATGTATGCCCACATCCGTAACATAGTCAACACCTGAAAGAAAAAAGCTAAGGACCCAGGAAGCAAGGCTTTTACTTTAAAAAAAGTAAAGTTTACTTTAAAAAAAACTGTATCTGTATATTACTGGTACTAATAGCTTCGAAACCTTGTAAACGTTCACATCACAGGGGAAAGCTGAGGCGTTTTTACATGGTTCCCACCAACCTGGACAACTCAGGGAATTTAAACTACGTTTTAAACTCAGGGAAAACTCAGGGAATTCTCTGATTTTTACCAAAAAAAACTGGAAAAACTCAGGAAAATTAAGAATATAAGTTTCAGCCTTTTTACCATAAAATAGCACAAAACTGGTAAAATGTGTGAAAAAATTCCTTCCTAAAATTATAGTCAATACCCTGGAAAATGACTTCATCTACTCTGGAAAACCTGGAAAACTCAGGAAAATTGATTTCAGTATTTTGGTGGGAACCCTGTTTTAGAAATTTTGACTACTGAAAGTGTCGGTGTTTTTTAGTGACCCTCTCCCACCCCCCTCTTGACGGGACCCCCTCGAGAAGGTCCAAATAATCATGATACCACCCAATTCCTCCGCTTTCACCGTCCCTATAAATAATGGCCGGTCCCCTAACTGCAAGGTTTCAATGTATTTCGTTGGTGGAACTATGCCAATTTTTTTAATATTATTATTTCTTTCATTTCAGAACATATCGCCATTAAAATGGAAGGAATAAATCGTAACCTGCTGGTGCTAAAGTTGTTTTTATTTTGGATTTATGGAGGTAAGTATTTTAATAGTATTTGTAGTAGTCAAATAGGCCTAGTACCAAGGTTAATATTACCCTTGCTAGTACGTACTTTCGTATGTGCAAGCAGTAGAAAACTAACTTTAGGATGTGGTTATCTAACTTCCACTGAACTGCCAAGCGGCTATCATGGTGCAGAACCTCTCGGATGGGTTCGCCACTTGTATGGAGGTCCATTATTACAGCGCTCTGTACTCGAGGTGGTGAACATTACTGGCGGAAATGACGACATAAATAAACCCCAGGAACTCGAATTGCTGGTGAACGTTGCTGCTCCGTTCCTGTCCGGCTAGGCTTGACTTTAGTGGCTCCGCTCCAGTAGCCGCCAATGGTCAGCCGACCAGACACCGAATTGGACTTGAGCGCACATTACGTCATAGCAACATGGCGCTGAATCAGGCCGAACATCACGAAGTGGTCATTAACGAAACATCAATTCCTTTTGTTGTACGACGTCAAGGAAAGAACATAAAGGCACATGGGAGTAAAGCTAATTCGTGGAATTGCCTGGTAAACTCACATCTACGGTGTGGAAATAACTCCCCAAGACTGAAGATGTTTTTGATTTCTGTTTCGATGTGATGCATGTAGGAGTTTCGTTGTGAGGCGTGGTGAACATGTATGTTTTGAGATGCTGTTATGAGATGCTATGTTTGCATGCACAAAAATAAAATAGAAACATACAAAAATGTAAGAATGCTTGAGCGATTGCTTATAGGAATTATCTTTCATTTCTAATCGTTAAGTGCGAAGGGTTTGTGTTGCTCTGTTTGCTACGGGAATGTCTAGCTCCAACGGCAGGCCGTTTGGAGGGCGAACAAACACCGTTGTTGTTTGCCAGGTACCGTTGCCGTTCGCCAGGGGCTTCAGGATCACTATGACTGCATGGACACAGGAAAGCACATTTTAACGATGCGCTTTGAAATGCGTATCAAAAGATAGCACCTGTTTACAAGACGCAAGACAGCGATTAGGGCCATTCCGCTAAGGAAGGTGATCATGTGAGTATGAAACCCTTCCTTCCTGCCCTCCGTTTGATGAATAGTGAGCAAGTCCCACACTGGTCTACCCCCTGCATGTAATAAACTAGGTCAGTTGAAACCCAAATAACCTAACGCATGCAAGTCTTAGTGGTCTTCCTAGTCATGTATGCTTATTTTCAGTTTATTTGCCCAAATTTCGAATGGCACCAAAACAAATTACGCCATTACTGTGTCCGCCATCTTTGCCAGGCGTTCTCCAATGTCTCAATAAAATTGCAAATGTTTACATGACTAAAGACAATGTGGTTCACACTCCCGATTCAATTCTGTAATGCGCTTCGGTTTCTATACCGCCAGATGGAGAAAGAACCACAAACGGGTGTTTACAACGTGTGTGAAAAATGTTCCCTGGCGTCCCGGTAATCAACCTGAAGTGTCCCGGTAACTTGCCCAAAGCGTCCCAGCTTCATGCAGTAGTTACCATTTAAATGTCAATTTTCTCCCTTGACCGTCCCTCTGGTCCCTCAACCGTCCCGGTAACCACGTTACCAGGTTACGGAAGATTTTCCATATTTACAAGATTCATGTACGCGACATGGACGTGATGTGCATCCTGCTTAAGTGTTTCGAAGTGGTCATGTAAACGTTGTAATTGACACTTGAACTGATTTAGGACCATTCAGACAGTGCCTGGCAAATGGTACCGCTAGGGTGCCTGATCACACTACAAATGGTCTGCCACTGGACGTCGCCAATTGCGTAGCAAACAGAGCAACACAAACCCCTCGCATTTAAGAACTGGAAAATGAAAGATAATTCCTAGAAGCAATCGCTCAAACATTCACAAACACAGCATATCATTCAAGCTAAAATTCAAAACACAAGCTCGCACACGCCACGCAACGAAGCCCCACAGCACTGGCATCACCTCATCGAAACAGCATTCAAATACACCCGTTCTATATTTAGGAGGTATTTCCCCAAGTGTATGTGACCTTTCCAGGCAGTTAGCTAGAAATCTCCTTCCACGAATTAGCTTTACCCTCCCGAGTCTTTATATTCTTTTCTATTGACGTCGTACGACCAAAGGAATTCGTATTTTGATAACGAAGTATCGTAACGTTGTGCCAGATTCAACACCATGGTCAAACCAATTCGTTGTGTGGTTGGCTGACCATTGGTTGCTGTCAGAGCGGAACCACGAAAGTCAATCCTAGCCACACACGAACGACAATGGCATCAGTGAATTTCAGGCATTTCGGTGTTTTTATGTCGTCACTGCCACCGTGCTATCTGTAATTTTGTGTATTAGCTCTGCTTTTGTGTTATTGATACAATGGTTAATGATGTCATTTTTGTGCTACATCTCATTCTGATTATTTTCTTTCAGCATTAGGAAGCTTGTGGCCCTTTCTGACAGTCCACATGCGCAGCATTGGCCTCACGATGGAGGAAACCGCCATTATTAATTTAGTCTTACCATTCACAAGTCTGATGGGACCCCCGATGGCAGGAGCTCTTGCAGACAAAATTGGACGTTGCCGACTTGTTCTTGTTCTGTGTATGGTGTTGGCAGGAGTGTCTTATAGTTCTCTTCTGTTTGTGCCGCCTGTGCATCGACATGCTCCTTTGCGGCCAGCCGTGTCTTTATCTTGTGGCCCGGCTGCTGCCGTCATTCATATGGACCGATGCCAACAGCGATGCGAGTTACCAGAAGCTGAGTATCAACTGGGATTGACCAACTGCCGTGTCCAGTGTCCAGTGGAACCTCCTGTCATACCAGCAGAAGTGGAAGGGGAAATCGACGAAGTACCAACAAACAATGATACTCAGATGGAGGTCATTGATCCTTTTACGAAACCCATCCTCTGTTTTGACGGCGCACCGGGAGAATGCCACGTTTTCAATGCTTCAGGTCTTGATGAATCTGTGGTAATATATCTCAATGTTCTTCTTCCAACACATAATACTGAGGAAGTGTGTCAATACCAGATGCAAACCTTCTCACGTGGTAGTGAAGAAGTCTTCCAAAAAATGCATTGTCGAGTCAATGGTAGACCCGAGTGTCGTGTACATTGTGATATCGTGGAGGCCAACAACCCAAAAGTACTGGCGGCACCTCGATGTGTTCACATGGAAGGTGACGCATTCTTCACGTTCTGGGTTTATTTCTTGTTGCGTGGAATCGCAGAGTTGTTTCCGCCATCTTGCCTCGCACTCATCGACGCTACAATCCTCAACATGGTACGCAAACACAACGGGCAGTACGGGAAGCAAATCCTTTGGGGAATAAGTGCTATTGCCATCTTTCCACCTTTAGTTGGATTCATGAATGACTACTTCGGGAGCAGTCCTGAACAAGCCGACTACACACCTGCCTTTATTGCCTTTGATAGTCTTCTCTTATTTGCTGCTATTACTGCAATCTTCTTGGACACGGAGCGAACAGCGTATGTTCACAGCCTTTGTCAAAACGTCGGCAAACTTCTGCGCAACAAACAAGTCCTCGTTCTCTTCCTAGTGGTCTTCGTATTAGGAACTCAGTTCGGTTTCATCGAGACATTCTTCTACTGGTTCCTGCTGGAAATGGGCGCCAGTCAAATGTTGCTTGGTCTCACTCTCACCGCTGGAGTGTTGCCGAGTTTGCCATTCCTCTACTTCGGCGAACGAATTGTCAGAAAGTGCGGTCATGCCAATTTGCTCATCGTAGCCCTCTTCATGTATGCCATACGTTTTACAGGATATGCTTACATTCCTGGACCCTGGTGGTCGTTGCCCTTCGAGGCTCTAGAGGTGTTTACTCTCAACCTCATGTGGGTAACAGCAGCTACGTATTGTGCGCGTCTTGCACCCCGCATGTTGTTAGCAACTACTATGGGTTTGACCACTGTGCTTCATTATAATGCTGGTAAGTAGTGCATTATCTTTATTAATTAAGTTGTGTTTATTTTCTTAGGTGCCACGCAGTTGGGAGCAATTCCAAGCAACTGAACAAAACATTCACTCAGCGACTTGGCGGAAAAATTTGTATCGTCATTTGTAATTTTCTACTTGCCCCATGCTGCACAACTCGGAAGTTTTTTTTTCAATTCACTTTGCATTACTCTAGCAATCCAACAAAATATACTGAGCACTAATGATGAATATTGAATGAATAGGCTTTGAAGTTCTGGACGATATACTTTAGACCGTTCAACTTTAGCTAGTCAGTTGACAAGATGTGTCCATAAAAGTAGCATGCTTTGTTTCAAGACACCATCTTGGCGAGTACTTGAGTAACTGCTGCCGATTTGCACTTGCTGTGTGGTGAACTGCGACCGGAGTTGTCTGCACGAGTGATCAAATTATTTCATTGTAATACTTTTTTCCTTTAAAAATGAACACAAAATTAATTTATAGGAGGAATCTTAAAACATATCAAATATTTGTGGTAGACCATTTTTTTATTTAAAGGCACAATTTTTCTCTTTTTTGGAACCATACCTAGGCGTTGTTTACAGATCCACAAACTGCCATTACACCCCTTATTTTGAGCGTTGACATAATGTAACCGTTGGATTCTGGTATTGGGTGCCATTACCTAGAAATGTGAATACAAACATGCTGAAAAATTGTGACGTGTGTTAACTTGTAGAGTTAAACTTTCGGATATACTAGTTGTTACATATCCTTAGTGAGAATACAATATTGTTTTTGTTTGTGCTTTTGATATAGATCCTCGAAATAGCAAGCGCTTCGGAGTAGGTTGTCTTCATTTGGTCGAACTTAGAACACCGCCCCCCCCCCGCCTTGTGGTCTAGATGATTTTACAACAAAAGTATAACCTACCTTATGCTTTCGGTCGTTATATTTTTATTGATAAAGTTAATATTTAAGCAGATGCTACTGCCAGTCCAGTATATGCTGATGGCAAGACACTTAAAAACGTTTCTGCCAGGTAGCCACATTACATGTATGGTAAAAATAGCATACTGGCAGCAAGAAACTTATAATCGGAGTCAACCACATTATAATTATATAATAGTCAACCACATTATAATTACGTAGTGTAAGATTGGTACTGGCAGCAAGAAACTGAAAAACCCTGCTGACAGTACACCACACCTACAGTACACACTCTATATAGGGTGGTGTAAAAGTCTAGGGAAGCCTACTGCCATTTCAAATCTACTAAGAGGAGAAGCATGAAAATGTACATACATATACTATTGGTCGGGGGACATGTAACGATCCTAGTTTAAATGACCTTGGAAATGTCGTTCAAGGTCATCACGATGCTAAATTTTGAACTACACGTCGTAGACGAAAATCGGACCGTTAGGGTAGGAGTCATCCTTCAGACAAGTTAGTCTTAATCGCTTCACTGCATGTCTTCATGATGTCCAGCAGAGAAGGTGCCGTACCAAACGAAAGTATCGCAGCAATACGGGATACAGAAACAGGTTTTTCTTACGAGGTGGGGGGTGGGGGGGTGGGGGGTGGAAAGGTTTACTGCATGTCAGGAAGAAAGTGAACATGCAACACTTATTTGGACAAATACTCTCCCTCCTCCAATACATGCTTGACATGACTGATAAGAAAACGAATCAATTTAACTAACGCCCTTTGCTTTAAAAAAAATATTACCTAAAGCCATCAAGGAAACATTTACAGATCCCCTTCCCCCACCCCCTCCCTCCAATGTAACTGAACGTATGCCTGCTTTCAGGAAACTATCCAAATTTCGTGGAAAACGCACCACACGTGCGTTTGGCAAAAAACCTCTTTCTGTATCCCGTGTTATTGCGATACTTTCGTTTGGTACGGCGCCTTCTCTGCTAGACATCCTGAAGACGTGCAGTGAAGCTATTAAGACTAACTTGTCTGAAGGATAATTCCTACCCTAATGGTCCGATTTTCATTCAGTTTTTTTTTTTTTTGCTTTAGCATTGGCTCACGGTTCTCTACAACTTTCCAATTTACACAACTTTTCTACGACGTGTAGTTCAAATTTTAGTATCGTCATGACCTTGAAGAACCAATCCAAGGTCATTTAAACTAGCATCATTACATGTCTACCGACCCATAGTATTATGTATGTACATTTTGGTGGTTCTCCTCTCTGTATAATGGGTTCTACTGGCAGCAGAGGAATGATGGACTGCTCAAGATGGAGACGTGATGACTGCCACGTTTGGTGCAGCTTTTGTTTTTATGTTTTTTGTGTTTAGTAATTTTTCCGAGAAAGTGTGTAGTGGTCAAGGCAGGTGGAATAAACTGCTGAAAATTTTACTGTTTGCTGGATGTCTACCGTGGTTCTTTCATAGCCAGTCAGGGGCTGACTTTTATTTTTTGTCTTCGCGACCACGAAGCCAATTTTCGCCGTCTTCTACATAATGCGCTCAGGGCAGGTTTACGCAGCGGCAATTTTCTCGCTTACTAGTTTTTACTTGATTAATGCTAAATCTGCTGGCTGCTTCTCGCCTTTACCAAAGAATGCCGTTTTCGAGTGCCATAGTAACCATGGCAACGAAGCAGAGGCAACTCTCCTCCTCCTGCCTCGCGACACGACTTACGATGCTTTCAACATGACAGTGTCGATTTATGACAACAGGAAAACAATTTTTACTGCAGTGCAAAATGACTGACTGCTTTCTGAATCCCGGCATTCAATGGTTTGTCTTCGATTCGGTAACCCCGGAATGGACGCCATCTTGGATTTTGAATTCTCGCTGCGAGCAGCTGTTTTTTCTATCATCGTTTGATCACTAGTAGAAGCTGTTCTTTGAGCGAGAATAGCAAATCTTGGAAATAGCGTGAAATGACAATAATGTTGTAGCAATGTTTAAAATTACCCGTTGCACTTTGTGCTTTACCCCTGTCGTTATTTATAATAAATTTAATTTGTTATGTATTACAGCATTCGACGTTTAATTGAGTCTGGAAACTAATTGTAAATAAATAACGGTTGACTAGCAAATAGCTTTTGGTGAGTGAGAAGGTCTTGTTGTGTAAACGCGTCCTTAATGGCAGCAGAGGTTTTGAGTGTCTTGCTGTACCGGTGTACAGTTTGTGTCCATTTGCAATACTACAGTTACAGATGCAAAACTGAATTAAACCAGTAATGCATATCAATCCATCATTGTACAACTCTTTCATTACTGGGCCATTGTTGCAACAGTGGATTTATATCATAAAGACACACTGCTGCAAAAATGAAACCGTTGTCTTACCACTAGTAAGAGCCACGGCTAGGCCTGGGTTTCTTACTTACATAAGTAAGACAACGACTTCGACAGGCCTTTGGTTCTTATTGTGTAGGTAAATCTACTACTGCTGGCAATGTTTACGTGTCAATGTTAAATGTTTTCAAAACAATAAATTTATTGCAGCTGAAGAATGATCCGAAGGATAGACTTAAAATTGATTAAAATAAACAAGTATGGTAATTCTTGCAGTTATTGAGTTTTAAAAACGGAGTTGGAGCAAACAAGGCCAACAATGACTCTTATACTATCACAACAATGGCTCGGTTACAAACAATGCAAATTGTTGTTGTACAAATATGTTCGATGATGGTTCGGCAACAATGCACTAACACTGTCGCTTTATTGCAACAATTGGCTCGTCCATTAAAGATCTAACTCGTTGTACAAATATGTTAGACGATAGCGTTCGCCAACAATGCGGTAAGACTTTCAGATCAGCAGAAGTCTTACCTTATTGTTGTCAACGCCATTGTCTGACAGATACTTGTACTGATACTGATACTTGTACTTGTACTGATCGGGTGCGGTTAAACCCTTTGACCCTTTTGACCCCTTTTATGCAGGAACCTCTGCTTGTTATCTTACAATTTATATTCGATGATCTACTAGCAATTATTGTTAAACGATCACAATTTAGAATTGAGTAGACAGCAGCCATCTTTGATAGGCTGCTGCGAATGAAAAGGCAACATAGTGATCACCAGCAGAGCCGTGCTGGTCAGTTTTCATTTATATATGGTTGAAGTCTTCACTCCGGCAAAACTAAAACAATTAATATTTCCGTTCCTATTCAATATTTTTCGACCAAACTTGGCCTGATAGCAGATAAGTACGGATATTTATACCAAAAATTATACAATTTTGTGCAACAGTAAAGGCAGGGAGGGAGCCACACGTAATTTTTAAAACTGCACGCTCGTTGTTGTTGTTTTTCTTCTTGTGTGACATCGTTTCAGAAAAAATACTGTGCCTGCCTAAAATCTGAAACACGATCTGAGCCAGAAATGTCATGGTTCTTCAACCTCAAAGAGATCACTTTTTCTATTTCTATTCAGTAGTTATGGGATCCTGTTTTTTTTTATCATGTTTAAAACAGTGTAATTTAGGGAATAATGCCAATCAGCAAACATCTGGTCCATTCTTCGTGAACGTGTTACTAAACAATTTATTGTTAATGCGTAAAATTAAAGAATCGGTGTTTCAGCTAAACGCTTATAGTTTTAAACTAAGCTATACGTTATTAATTTCAGCCTCGAAATTGGCAGCTAGAAAAGATAGAATGGCATATTTAGCACATTTATTTCGTAGATGCAGGCTTTCAGAGTTGAGCTGAATTGTTTCAAAGTGGGCAGCAAAAATCACTGCATGCACGCGCGTTCACAGCTTTGTAAAAGAAAAACAAATTACTGCCAACAATTTTGCACCCGTGCCAAGTTAGGCAACAAACACCACATCAATTCAATTGTCGAGGACATTATCCTTTGTAGCGCGATGCCAGTGCCGTAAAAAAGGTCCTCCACGAATTACAAACAGAAACGTCAAGTGTGCTTTAAAAGGGTTATATGACTGAAGTTTCACTTTACTTGTTAAAATGCATACGGATAAAAATTTATGATTTTTTATTTAAATAATTAAATGTACAATTCAGAAAATTGCATCTGTTTAAGTGCTGTTGAGCTTTAAGAATAATTGTAATTCGTAAAGCACAACACCACTTTTAAACAGACGCAATATTCTGAATTGTACGTTTCATTATTTAAATTAAAAATCATCAATTCTTATAATATACACGGATAAAAAATTGATGACTTTTATTTAAATAATCAAATAAAGTGAAACTTCAATCATATAAGCCTTCTTTTACGACACACTTAACGTTTTTGTTTATAATTCCTATAATTATGGACGCAAACGTTAATCAGAAATCCTCAAATGGCACATTAACGTAGCAACACAGCGATGTAAATTTAGCTTTCTTTATCACAAAACTACTATTCCGTGTGCAATGGCTAATTTTGATGACCTGTAATTATCTCCACCAGCAACTTTATTTTTTGTTCTGGTTTGTGCATCACTAACTCATATCCTTCCGTTTGAGATACTAGTTCTTGTTTCCAGTCCCAGCCAACCATAACATCTATCTTACTTTTAAATTTGAACACCTGCAGCATGAAAAGGGAAATAAATCCACCTGCCAAGGTCACCTTTTAACTTAATATTCTGACATGTTAGCCTAAAGATCCACTCATGCTTCAAAGATTAAAATGGAGAAAAAAATGGTGTCTGTGGTACCTACATAAGCTTTTTTTGTTTGTTTGACGTAACTGGTTTTTAAAGAATTCAGGTTATGTTGACGTTATGACGCATCCATTGGAAAAGAAAGAGAAAGCAATCAGACTATTAGTACATCAATATTTCATTCAGTTAGTGAACAAAAACGCTAAGGAGTATAGCATCAATGGTGCATCCAGAGGGGGCAGCCAGAGGGGTCTTGCCACACGGGGGGTGAGGGGGGAACAACACCCCTCACCGCCAAAGGCTCGTAGTTATGAGTAAAGGTAACAAAATTATGCACTTGTTACGGTTGACAAAATTCTGAAAAATTGTCCTTTTACAGTTTCAAGACACTAAACTGCTGAAATTGAATTGTTTTATAGGCTCCAAGAGATTTACAACACCTTTGCCTCACCCCCCCCCCCCCATACTTTCTGGATCCCTTAGCTAAATTTCTCGTCCATATTAAAAGTTGCAATTTCATTTACCCTTCCCAAATAAAATTCCTCGGTGCCACACTGCAGAGAGCAGGGCGTAAGGACTAAGGACCCAGTATTTTTAAATGCTTAAAAACCAGTGGCACAAGAAAAATCCACGGAAAGTGCGGTTCTAACACAGAGCATAAGCGAAGCTTAGTTCCTGGTGTACAACCCCGGTTTTGCTAACTAGTTTGTAGGACCGCACCGTACATGGGTTTGTCTTATTTCACTGATCTTAAATAATTTTCTTTAATGTAGCCTTTTATGATCAGAGTTGGTACGGCCATTGAGCCGGTGAACCGAAATATTCCAGACCAATGACCCGGTGACCTGGTATGACCCGGTAATCCGGAAACCTGGCTTGATCCTGTGACTTGGTATTACCCGAAATTGACCCAATGAGTTGACAGTGAATAATTAACGAGCAATTAACGACTATGGGGAAATAGTCCCATTACGATACGACTTACAATTGTAGTGGAACTACAGAGGAGCTCAGGAGTATATACTCAGTTACTCCTGAGTCGTAGTGTAACCCAGGAGTGCGGCGGTTATTAGTTTCATGGCGACTACTAATTTAAAGAGTAAAGGGATTTTTTATGCTCTGTTTTGTAATGAAAATTTAAAGAAGTTTCCTATAATTCCACCACCTCTATTGATGGATATATCTCCAAAGTCAAATCACAAGACTGCTCAGCTTAAAAGGTACATTCGTCCCTGTTGGCTTTCATGTATGGCTTCGACACCACCGACACCGGAAAGAAATTGTACGGACTACTGAAGCCGTAGCCAAAAAATATTTCAATGCAAACATCTCCAGTTACGAACGATTCATGCTCAATCACACGTCTCACGGAGTTGGACTGCCCTTAAATTGCGTCACCAGAAAAGGACGAATCCGTGTCTATGTAAGGATAGCTGAATGATGGCGGATAGTGGCATGGTGGATAGGTAGTAAATCAGATTCTACAGGTCACCGGGTCACTCCGGATTGCCGGGTCACCACGGGCCTAGCTCTTTGACTCAGTGACCCGGAGACACACCACAAAGAGTGACCTAAATGATCCAAATAACCTGGTGACTGTGACCCGTACCGACTCTGTTTACATCCAGTAAGTGTTTTTTAAGATAATATTTATTCTCAAAGGGAGAAAATAATAAGAGACGATACACGAGGCATCCACCCAAATTCCCAAGCGGCAGATGGTAAGTGGAAGATGCCACCTTCAGAAGAGTTGTTTTTTGCCGCATTAGGGAGGAAACCGGAGTAACCGTGCAACGGGTGGGAAACAACTGGAGAAAAACCCGTACATATACACTTCCCATCGCCAGGATCGAACCTGGGTCTGTACGAAGCCAGAGATGTACAGCTGGGACCAGGATGCCTATCAAATCTGACGTCCCAGTGCTCGCAGCTACCCGTTCACCCAAATGGGCATAATCAGATGCCACTAACAATGGTCCAAAAATAAAACTAAGGGTCAGAAGCTGTACATAAAAGTAACACTAAAAGTAACTACAAGTGAGGTCAGAAGATTTCAGCCACAGAAAGAGAAAAAAAGAGAGAACATTTTTTTATTTTCTCTTTTTTCAGAAGAAAACCTAGACAATGGTGACCCAAACAAGCCGACAAAAGGTACACGTATCCTGAATAAAATTTTAAAACCGTTGCAAGATCAACATCGTTCAACTTTGCTTGAAGACCACAAGTGACGGGGCGAGCACAACATCCCAGGACAACACGTTCCAAGGGTGACCTACCCCTTTTTAAAAGAAGAACTTAACGGCAGTTTTTATGGTTTTCTTGAAAAAAATGCGAATATAAACTTACGAACAGCTGCTTTTTATGTTATGATTACGTTATGTGCAATGACGATGCTCGAACAAGATGAAAGGCACCAAACTATTGTAACTGTTGTGTTACGAATGTTTCAGTTGTCTGAAGAAAACTGACACATGTATATATAGATAGATGAACCTGCTGAATCCTGAACAGGATTTGGAAGTCGGAAGAAGTCTAGTAAAAGGAAGAGTAAAACCAGGATTCAAACAGGGAAACCTCTGGTCGTAATAAGGAACCGAGATAAAGTCCAGAATAAGCCAGAATTGATCCCATAGCCTAGTGTCTCATACATACTCTCATAATAGTATCGCATATATGGAGTGCTTATCTCATAGTAGTATATCACAGTACCCTCAACGTCAAATGTGGCAGAGCCTTTTCCACGACCCTCTTTTCTATAACCCTCACCTCTACCACCACACCTCCACTAGGGTGCCCACACAGTGGGGCACTTATGGCAAGTATTTCCCTTCCCCTCACCACCCCTTTTTTTGGGATGACCTTTTGGATAAAATTATGAAGAAAATCATTAAAGCGAAGGTAAAGCCACCAAATCATCGGATTGCAATACTGACTCTAAAAGTTCCAAGCAACCCCCGCTCCAATGTCGGTCACCTCTCGCCATTTGGCGAATGGAAATCAGCAGTTGGCGACTTGGAATTTAGTCTTACTCGCCAATATAGCGACTAGCAATAGACAATGACACACAAAGAGCGATATCTCGGGGAATCGTACAAGTTAGAGACGAATGGCGGTCTGCGGCGTTATGCTCAGATTTATAAGGGCCACGTAATTACTTTTTCTGCGTTAATACTCGGGTTAAAGAACATTTTTTGCATCATGCAAGATGTGTTTGGTATGTGGCGAGTAGAAATTGTGAAATGGCGAGTACTTTTTAAGGTCTACTGGTCAAGTGGCAACTGCTATTGGATTGACATTCAAGAGGGTTGGTTCCAAGCTCAATGCCGATGTCATTACTTCAACAGAATGAAAAGCCAAATGGGTTGGATTAGTGGTAACTTAATACCGGTGAAAACCTGTTTCCTTTGCCTTTTGGACTTAAACGTCAGACTGCCTGAACGGGAATTGAACCCTCAACCTTTGAGATCAATGACCGAAGCTGTACCGCTAAGCTCTATCACACATCAATACTGACATGGCTGTGTCAGTACGGGTTAATGATAGAGCTTTGGGCTTTGGGTCTCAAAGGTGGAGGGTTCAATTCTTGCTCGGCAGTCTTGCATTGAAGTCCAAAAGACAACGCAAATAGACAATTTTGCACCCACAATAAGTTACACCATTAGTTTTTCAGACACCTATTTTTTTAGTCCTGTGAATGCAAAAACGGTGCTTGCCTAAATTTACATCTTCCATTGAAAATGTTGCTCGTTGTCCTTTTTTTTTTAATGGTGGTCTCCCTTTTTTGAACATCTATGGGTGCCTATGTTAATCAACCATGAGTCCATGACTACGGTATCCGTCCAGAGTAAGACTAAACCCGGGAATTCAGGATTCGATTCATTCACTTCTTGGTGTTGCGGAATTAATCCTGATCTCATGGGATTCTCTTGGGTTTAAGGGAGTTTCCTTTTGCCGTTTTCAAAGCTGTAAAAATTTAAATGGTGCTCTAGAAGAAAACGCATCTTTGCAGGATGTACAAGTCCGACATAAACTTAAGAGTCGTCTCCATAAATCAGTTGCACTGTAAATGTGCAAAGCAATTTTTGAGTTCAGAAATTACGTATATGATATTGATGAACTCTTGCGGCATGTACGTTAACGGCATGCGGCCAAGTTTAATCTAATTCTCAATTTATTTTCAGGTCGTGGCATTGGAGCACTGGCCGGAGGTTACGTCATGGACAAATTTGGTGCTCGCATCGCCTATCAGGGCTGCGCTGTATTTTCCGGATTCATGGGCCTCATCTACTTCTCAGTATACCACTTCTATTTGAAAGAGCGCAAAGAACAAGTAATTATAGGTAAGTAAAGAAGTGCAGGTGTTTTAAATTAATATGGTCCCGGCACTGCTTAGTATTGACTCGGCCTAAAAAGTTTATATAAAGTCTACTCTCCAGTTATTATAAGTTCTACTCGCGTTCATTTAAACTTATGGATTTTTCTTAATTAAGTTCATAAGTTCAGTCATACAATTTGAAGCAGCTTTCACTAGTTTCTAGCCAACCACTGTGTTTTTAAGTATGGTAAGACTGTCGTGGCATGTGTACTAACATCCAAATAATGTGCAGAGAAAGACCAGCAACTATAATCCCACAGGCATACAGTTAGTAATTTTTGCCTAAATATGGATGCAATCCTGTTCACTTTTGGACTTAAATGTCAGATTGCCTGAGCGGGGAATGGAACCCACGACCTTTGTAATCAAAGGCTGAAGTCGTACCGCTAAGCCATACTGACACGGCTTAACATTAAGACTTCGGCATCAGTTTTCAAAGATCGTGGGTTCACTTCCCCACTCAGACAAGCTGATATTTTAGTCGCAAAAGCAACGTAAATAGGTTTGCATCCGTATTTAGTTAACACTTTTTGAGCCCATTTGGATTTCCGCCCTGTTTAATTGATTTTTACCTATAATACGATGTTTCTGAGAATCACTGTTGAATTATTCCGTTGGTTAACCAATGAAGTAATTCGGTAGCGATAGGATCGTATTCTACACGTTGGTACAAATCAGTAAGTTGCTAGTCGTTCACCACACTTTATTTAAATGTTAGTACGTAGGTTACGATAGTTCTTC
The DNA here is from genome assembly GCA_023313725.1 of Lithobius niger. Lineage (NCBI taxonomy): Eukaryota > Metazoa > Arthropoda > Chilopoda > Lithobiomorpha > Lithobiidae > Lithobius > Lithobius niger. The sequence continues at coordinate 67,840 of JAHWFP010230954.1, forward strand.
CCATACTAAACTGTGCTCAATCCCTTTGTTGGGCGTCACCAAGAAACTCTTACAAAACTGTTTTCATTGTTAATTTTTCTCCACTTTCCAGATACAGGACAGCCAAGGGTTAGTGGAATGAAAACAACCAGTAGTTTGCACAAAGGTGTGAACAAGGGGAGTTGCCCCTACTATTTCAGAAAAATTCCTTTTTTGTTACCAAGCAAACGAGGTCTACAAAAAGTACCGTGCTGTTCTGATGCCTGCAAGGACATCCTGAAATAATGACCCTGCATAGGGGACACCTTTCGAGAAAAATTGGTGCACAGGAAATTTTAAGGAACAAATATTTTTTCTTGGAGACTTTTTGACTGGTGCAGCAGTGCCTGAGAGACATCAGTTCCACATTGCATGGCCAAAATCTTGTGTCCTTAAAACTGTCAACTTCCAAAACTGATTGTACCCTTTTACCAAAAATTTCTCCCAGCCCTCTTGGGGGTCTGCACTACACTGCTTACAAGTGCTTGTTCCATTCTATCGGAGTGATAAATTAATTTCATTCAATCACACTATCATGTGTTATCGCTTTTTCTGCGGATGCTTTTGTGTAGTAAAAAACTTGCCGTTGTATCGTTTGCAGCCCCGTGTTCAGTTACTCCGCTACTGTACCTTGTTGATAACTTTGAAACTACATTATTGTTAACAGTACTATCACTACGGTGATTCCACGTTAGTACTCTTAATACGCCAGTTATACTTAACTACAGTTCAGTTGTCAAAATTTCAGCTTCCAATTTCTGGTATCACTTATTCCTAAGAAGTCCCCAACAGGCTTGTTTTTTTTTTTTTTTTTTGGTAAAGCCTTACGAAATGGTATGGTGTCAGTGGCTTACAACCCTTCCGTCAACCATCCTGGTGGTAAACCTTGTTATTATTAAGAAACCCGGGGCCAGGATTGACCGTATCATCGATACAACCTGGATACGCGATCCCAAAAATGATGTGACTCACACACACAAAAAAAAAACACTAATGGGAATGGCAGTAGCCATTCCCTCTTTACGGGTCGCATCCCAGAAAAAAGTGTCATCGCCAGCATTTAACTGGATATTTTAAATGTTGTAGGGGGTAAGGGTAGCTGCTAACACTGCAGACACTAACTTAAGATAGAAATCCCACTGATGGCAAGGCATTGCTATCTTTCGCCGGCGCCAGAATTGTAAGGCGCTGCTACCTAACTTCTCGAATATGCTGCCACCACTGTGTCTATAAGAAAGGATACTTCTCTTACACGTTGAGTCAATTTAGTGGTAAAACCAGAGATGATCGTAATGTAGATAGGTTACGGATTAGATTAGGTTAGATCAGTTCGGCAGTGGTAACCCAAAGGGATTTCTGCCCCAGTCTTTATTTGTAAAACTACGAACTTGAAACAGGCATTGCTTGAACAAAACATTTCACAAAGGTTTGTAAGATATTAATTACCGCTTTTCAATACGAACCACCAAGGTGTAAATGATAATTAACTTAACATTATAACAATGTTCATCACGTTCGAATTTTACCCACCGCACATGCTACGCATGGCAGTGGTCTGGCTGCGGCGGCTGCGAAGAACCATTTCAGTGGCCTAACTAAGATAAACTGCACAGTTTGAGGTTATTTTCATTGGACATGTTCTATTTCCTGTGCAAATTTTACAATTACAATGCAGAGCTAATTTATTAAAAAGAAAAAAGCTTGGTGATTTGAAAATGTTTTTCTGTTTTAATTCTTTTTCCATGCTGGTTATGGATAAATTAGTCTTTTACTGACGAAAACCCTCTACTGTCTTGTATGCAGTTTTCGTATGTTAACTTTGTGCTCACCACTGAATAGCATGAAAAAACCTCAGGCTTCCGGGACATAAAAATTCTAATGCAGAAATCCCGGGATTTTATTTTAGATTCTGGAATCCAATCCCTAGCAGCTACTATTAGTACCAAGTACATTGATTTTCAGGAGATGCAATCAGAAAGAGTATTTTTATAGTTATTATAATAATAATATTAATAATAATAATAATAATAATAACAATAATAATAATAATAATAAGTTTAATTCGCACAAAAATGGCGGAAGGAAGTGACTGGGCTTGTGACAAAACTGCTGACTGTAGACCCAGCAAAGAGAAAATGTTTTAACAATTCAGGACAGTATGTTCTGGCCAGCTGGGAAAGGGACGAAGAACAGATGTAGTTCGGCCCCTTTTGAAGATGACAAGCGATGGATCTAAAATTAACGTGTCACTGAGGAAGTTCCAGATTGGCGTGACTCTCAGGGCGAAAAAAGATTTCCGGGAATCGATGAATTGGTTGACTGAATTGATCTGTTGAATTGGTTGACTGACCTGACTCCTTATTTGTTTGTTCTTTGTTTACAGATCCAGTTGGCAATGGTCACCATACACCTTCATGGGAAAGAAATGCGGCTAACGGAGAGGCCCAGGCTTACAAACCTATGCTGAGTGATGCAAAGGCGTAAGATTGCAAAGCAAGAGAATCCAATTTTTTCAGTCTCCATTACTGCGTGATGTCCCAGGTGCTATTTGATAACATGGACATGTGACAGTCTTTCACAAATTACAAGGAATTGTTATACCAGAAAAACTTAGTTATTTCTGGTATGGTTTGTGACTAACACATGATTTTGGAGAGCTATTCATGTGTACGATAATGAATGCTGCATTTCAGCATTTGAGAGTGTTTAGTGCTACTGGATATAAAACTAGGAACATCCTGATATGATTTTGTGAATTCAGGTCATCACATCATACGTATGATTTGCCTAGCCAAAATGATTTTTTCATGGTCATTTATCAGGACAAGTGACCGTGCCAAAAACAACCGATACAACCAACGGTTTGGTGAGTGGAAGCTAAAAAAAAAATCATCCAATTCAAGAACTGATGTCGATGAAGATACATTCATCCCAGGATTTTCGTATATTTTGTGACTGACATAGTATGATAAAATGAGAAAAAGTTAGGAATTCGTGATAACTTAAGTTCTGCAGATGTTAGGTCAAAACCGAGAAATAATTTGTAGTGGTTGGTTCACAACGCAAGGTGTACAAAAAGAATCACGTCAACCTTATCACCTTTTTGGGGGTTAGTTTTGTGTTTCCTTAAGTACGGACTCGAAAGGAAACATGTTATAGAAAACAAAATGTTCAAACTGTTCTATGGGTGTGCCGAATTATCTTTATTGTAAATCTATCACTGTTGTAAAAGTGTTCATTGTTCAAAACAACAGATGAATCGATTTCTGCAATATGTTACTCAGACGACGTCAGAAATTCTCAGTGGAATACGCTAAGACACCTCACCAAGCTGCAAGTGCCACAGACACCTAACGATACGTAGTGAGTGATTTGGTACGTTATGAGCCGTATTGATAAATCAATTATTTTTGGCAATTGTGTGATGTTATTTAACGCACTGACTTTCACAATATTGTTTTCTGCAGCAACAAGACTGGTAAAGTATGGCAGCTCAGACAAAAATGACTTCAATCAGCCTAATTATGTGTTGTGGGTCCTAAGTTTTTATAATAATCTCCTGCGGCGATGAAGCAGTGTTGGGCCAATTCTTCACAGTCAGGTGCACAAATCCTTTCAGGCATTTTCTGGATACTACATTTTCTGGATGTGCCATGCTCCTGTCTTGGATTGTTGTAGCACACAAGCATGCCTACACATATGATGTGCTAAATGCAGGAGAAAATTCAGATGGTGTGATAAAGAAACTGGGCAAGTGAGTTGGGTACTTGGCTCTCCTCATCTTCATCGACTTCAAAAGATGCATCTGTGATTACGAAGCCACTACTAGATTGCAAACGTGTAATTTCAACATCATTAATGCATTACTCTTAAAGCCATCAACACAAAGGTTGAGGGAAAATAAACTTTTAACACTACTGTTGGTATCCCATGTTGAGTTCATGGTTACTTCAATGCCATGATCGTGGTAGCTTAGAGTGTTAATGCTGTGTTACTCAAACAAAACCCTGTTATGGTTTTCGTGCTTCTGCTAATGACAAATAATTCGTTAAAATAGGCCTTACTGAAATGTATTTGAATCATGTAGTGGTTCTGTTTGTTGTACTTAATCTGTTGAGTCACAATCTACTGACCCAAATTTCAGTGACAAAATATTGCAAAAATTAGTAAGATTCATACCTAAGCGAGATTAGTCTTCAAAATTTATCCACGCTTCTTATGCAATGCTTGCAGTGTTCAGGGAAACACCATCACAGCCCAAATTTGAGATTAAATAAACATAAACGTAACATTTTTGACAACTCTTCGCTGGTTTAACAGCACCAATACAGTCTGACATCACGGTACTGCTGGGAATTGGCACAATTTGTACCACTAACCATTGTCTACAGCATACATAACCTACCCGTTAGGTCATTGTTAATATTTTTTCACGATGTGATTTTTTCCAAAAAATTACTCCCATGATGATTAAATTGTGACCAATATGCAACTTATTTTGTATACATTTTTATGCTATGTGCCTATACTGCGCTTTACTGTGCTGCGACACAGCTCTTTATTCTTATGGTGAATGTTATGGGTTTCTTTTTTAAATCTACAGATTTTTTTCATAGCGACCGCAATCTTGAAAAGCAACAAGTTTTTAATAAGAATCTTTCTACTGCCTGATGTAAAAAAAGCTAGTTGTATTTTTGACATAAAATGGTGACTTTTTGATAATCAGACTCGACACATTCATTCAGAATTTCAGTTTATACGTACCAGCTACTTTTGTGTGTTTTGTTCAACATTGCAACTTGGCTTTCAATAAGTTATCCGTAATGTAGTGTTCGAAAACAGTTCTATTGACAGTCTATGACCGAGGGTGCACGGAGGTTCGTTACGTTGCTTCACATCAAGTCGCCTTAACTTGTGTCAACTTGAACTCGCGTTGCTTTAGGAGAGAGAAGAATCCAGGGACATTCAAGTTGGAGTGATTAAAAATGAAAACAGGTACACTGCATTTTCTGCCGTCTGCCTTACGTGGTGCTAAGAGCATGTACCACCGTGTTTCACTACTGCCCCATCAACCAAACACTCTTCTATTCCCACGTCCCTATTCAGCTTGCTGGGCTTTCGACTTCATTTTAATAAAGTGATAGGTTTTTCCTGAAGTGAAAGGTTGCGGCTCTAGCTTCGTGACGTTTACGCGTGCTCTTTTCAACCAATCACAGCAGAGCAGTCCTTAGAGCTACGTAGAAAATCGTTGTTAGGTGGATACACGTTGGTTCTTAAAGCGCTTCAATTTCTTTCGTCAAGGTAACGTGGTGGTTTGAGATAGAGCCACTCGAAAGTTGTTTTAGGTGATTACTCGGGCATTCTTAAAGTGCTTTAGACACTGCATCAACATAACTTAAGCTAACTTGAAATATAGCAACGTAAGGAACCTCCATGTCCTCTCAGCCTGTACAGCTATTTCCTTCTAAAAGCCATCAGTATTTTGAATGGCGGTGCTTCTTTAAGTTGGTGGGCATTTTAGTAATCATCCATAACTGCAGATCAACCTTAGAGAAGATGGACAAATTTTAGTGAAAACCTAAACATAAAAGCTAGTGGAAATTTTATTGAAATTAGGGGGCCACAGGATTTTGGGGGTTAGTTTTATTTTTTACCTTCATTTCTGAAATGGGACTTTTTGGCCCGTTAACTGTTTCTGCAGCGAACAGAAATGAAACTGCACTGAGAAGATTTATACTTTACTACAGCCTATAATTTCTATGTAGTAATGGAAATTCACTTTCACCCAAGGCTGTAGTGAGTCCCTTTGGTGCCCAAGGCGAACCAACTGAGCGGCACCCTGCTCCCCCGTCCTGACTCTTTATTTCACGAAAATTGAGAGACCTACGACTTAATGTTTTAAGAAGCAAGTATAATGAAGTGCCTCTATAAACCTTTTTTCTTTTCCGGTTTTCGGTTTTCTGAACATTAAAAGAAAAAAGGAATAATTGGTTAAGAAAATATCCAAAAATTGGAAGAGAGCACTATACCAAGTCCAAGCACGTCTCTCCTTATGGTGTTGTGAACTTGTGTGCAATACCATACGTTTAATATATTTGCGCTTTACTACCCACTTGCACGGTTACATGGTTGGCAGGAATTCGGTGTGGCACCCCCAGGAAGGTGGCACCCTAGACGGGCGCCCTGCTTGCTTTGCGATTCCTACGGCCCCGTTTTCACTCACAGGGCTACCATGCCGTATAGAGGAAGTGAAAGAAAGTGTCTGGAGGCTCCTCACTAGATTTTGAAACTATCTGTCTGCCTGTCTAAGTAGACTAATTTTTTCAACCCTTTTATCAAATTTAGTATGCTGTTAGGGCTATGTTGCTCTGGGTGCTGCTAACATTTTCTGCCTTTTGTGAACAATGAAACTTGCAATTCGTAACGCGTAACCGTTGTAAATAGGTACCAGCAAAGACAAAAGCTGCCGCATTGGATTTAGTTCGAGTTCAGGTTCAGTTCCGAAATAGCATTTGATGGCATCACTGCCTTAGCATTGAAAGGTTCTCCTTAATCTACGCCGATGACCTCAAATTTTATTTTCGATCTGACACTTCCAAAGGGTGTAACAGGCTGTAGAATGATAAACCATTTTTCTCAATGAGCCACTACAAATGGAATTACCTTCCAGCCTACCTTATGTTTCGTTCTTTGCATTGGCTAAAAAAAACTGGGTTTAACTATGACTGCAAAATTGGCAACCACGGTATTGAACAAGTTGATTTCATGAAAGATCTCGGCGTCCATGTAAAAAAATTAAATTCCGTCAACATGTTAATCACGTAACCATAGAACCCAAACGGTAATTTTTAATGCTAAAGAAAATATTTTTGTTCAATCGTTCAATCAGCCTTTGTTCACTGTGTCCAATATAGGTAATGCCGCGTGTTTTTTTTCTTAAGAAATTTGGTATGTGGTTTTAATTTTTAGGTGTGAAAGACGTAGTCTGACTTGGCTACTTCACAAATAAATCTTTTAGCCCTCCACCACCCTTCCCCAAATTTCGAAAACTGGTAACTTTATTGTCACTCCATACATTCAAGGTATGACTGAACCCTTTTGATGTATACTACATACCCAGGGCATTTGACTGGCCACCAAAAATCAACCAAATCTTAAACTGTCTCTCAAAAGACAATGCAGCCTAACTCCAAACTTCCTGCACACCTAAAAAGAAACACCATAACCAAATTCCTTGTGAAAATAAATCATGCGGCATCACCCAATTGGACGTCACTAAGATCCAACAAATCAAACTTCAAACTGCATAACAACAACTAATTAGTTCAGCATTTAAAAAAAAAAATGGGCCACAAATCCTACATTTCAAACACTACGCTTATTTTCCAAATCCGGCAAATTTGCACAAAGTTTAACCTTGAAACCAAGACATCGTCTTGCACGACCCACACGTTCATAATCATATTCTCCCTAATGACAACAAATTTAAAAAGAGTACTTGGCACTCCTCGGAGAGTTCTGTCACCAAATTTCGACACCAGAGTACCATTGAAATAACTGTTTGACACCTTAACCACCAGGGGAAAGTGAATAAAACCCTGACCATGCTCAATATTCGCCACTTATTCTTTTGCTTTTGGCACAAACAGGTCACTCTCCTCTTCCTGCTGATCAAATTATTGTTTTGACTCCGGCAGTTTTGCCTGCATTTGTCTGTTTGTAGCTTTATGCAAATTTAAGTGTATTGTGATTTTTATTCCCTTTATCATGAGCTGTCTGCTCGAAATATCGGGTTATGTTGAATTTGCATTTTTGGCTTCTCTCGTTTTCAACATACTTCGTTCCAGTGCTTACATTTTGCCAAAGGATCATCATTTCACAACATTGCCCTAAGCCGAAGCGTCAACATTTACAGCATTCTACTCTGAGTGAACATCGAATTAGAGGCGACTTCTCATAACCTATCACATTTTGCATGGTAAAGTTAGGTGGAAGAAACGAATTAGAGAACTTCAGGTGTTTGAGTTAGGTGTGAAACGAACTGATCAAGGCCCCTAATGAGGGAGGAGGGGGGGGGGGGGGCGGAACCCAAGCTGTTGGCTGACCCGAAAGCTAACCGATTCTTCATTGAGAGCAACTTTCTTAAATAGCAAACAATTGCTGTGCATTCTGTTCTGGGAAAGTTTCCTAGCAACATTAAGAGGACGGAGAACAAGGTCCTTTATAAACAGAAGTCTTAGACTTAAGTCATAGTGAATACAACATCCTGGCATGTAAAGCTGAAGGAAACAGCTTTTGATAATAAGACTATCAGTCCTAGAAACATGACAAAACCACAAAGTTTGCAACAGACCTTCCGGTCACTGCTTTTTATGAATTCAGTCAAAAAACACTAACCTACGGGGTCACGACATGAAACTCAAAAGACCAAGAATTCATACTCTGACAGGTCAACCCTGTTTCTCCTCCAGAGCAATCAACGTTTGGAACCCCTTACCTGCACCTATTGTTTGTGCTCTCAAAGGCACACAGTTCAAGACTCCATATGATAAAAGCGTTGTAGCTATTTCTTCATATTCCATCTCTCTTCACAAGGTCTTCTGGGAGAGAAGCTGTCAGTTTCGTTTCTCAGATACAGGCCAGTAGATTCAACATCGCTAGAATCTTATTTTACCAGTGCAGCACTAAAAAGCATTTCCAGTTTTTCCGCACGCACCTGAACTAGCGTTGAGTCGGGAGGCAAAACATACTTGATTTCTGCCTCAGCCCGCCTTGACTTGCAATAGCCATCTGCTTCACTGCTTCACGCGCGTGGAACGCTGTTGCAAACGGAAGTGCCACATAACTGGATTAATCGTTACCAGATTGGTATTTTTCCGCATCTATTTATCAGGTTAAAACCTGCATAGCGTATTTTTAATGTGCGTTATCCGACAAAATAGTTACAATCAGTCGTTCCAAATTTGACCGCACAGGGTCGCGACCATGAACAAGAGATGGAATCTGCAGTAATATTATAGACATTCCGTTTCATGTCGCTCCTGATGATAAGCATTCTTCCTTTTAAATTTTTTTTACGTAACTTTATTAGTATTTTGCCGTTTTTACATGCTTTTGCTTTCTTGGGTGCAATGCTTCGTATGATTAATACAATGCAGCAAGCATACGATTTAGAATAAGTTAGGAGGGCAGTGAAGTTTTAAATCTGTCCTGTACAGTTTTCGAACAGCTCGATTTAGCTGGATCTTCGATTTGGCAGCGGCGACCATCTTGCTTGCGTGTTTGATTCGTGTGCGAGAAATGACATTACATTACCTTTTGTCTTCGTGTGTTCCCAGTATCAGTTTTCTTCCAAGTCTTAATCTATACTTGGAGAAAGATGAACATAACTTCTTTGTGCCCGAAGTGTTTCAGCTTTCTAATATCAGCATGGATGTTACGTGCCCATCTTTGGGTGCCATCTGAGTGGGTCCGTCCTTGTTGTTTCATTTTGTGTGGTGTACAGTGCCACAATTAGGGGCGGTACAGATGGGGCAAGCCACCTGGGCCTGAAAGGTAGGGGGGCGGGCCCAAAATTCAACATGGGGCTAAATTCACTATTTGTGGGAAGGGGTTGGGAGCCCTTTGGCCCCCAGAATTGTTTAATTGCTGAGGAGGGACCCAAACGTTTGTCCTTGCACTCCTTCTTGGGAAAAGCTAGCTAAGGCACTGGTGGTGGACCTAGTCCCAGGATTATAAACTTATGTCATGCGTGCCAAGGATAGCACACTTGGCTTTTTCTGATATCACGCTCATTACACATAACACTAGACAAACATTATTTACTATTTTTTTTAAAGTGTCATGAAAACTAATGGAAAGACAACACGAAATGTTGCAATGCTTTCCAGTCTCTCCTTCCAAGTACAGCAGCCCAAATTTCACTATACATAAACAAAAAAACTTAAAACTCAATAAACAAGAATTCACAAGGTCTTGACTTTTTTGACTCGATGCTTTTTTGTCTTGTCAAAAGTCCATATTAAATATGAAACTTTTTAACAGAGTTTCGAACTCATATTTATTGTTTTCAAACCAAATTTGAAAAAAATCTTGACACTCCAGACCGTTACAGTACGAATCGAACAAGTAAGGGTTTGTATTACTTATTGAAGAATATGAAGAGTTTATCATCTTGTTTGACGAGGATCATAACTGCTTAGGAATTATACTTTGGTAAATTTACACTAATTTGGTACAACATACCTTTAGCCCGACTTTGGCAGGGTTAAAAAATGTATTGATACTTTTATAATAATCAAAACTATCAAATATATTTGTATATGTCCAATATACGTCAATATCATCAGATATTTTTATGATATTTTCGTATAATAGCTGGAAATGTGCCGAAAATAAAAAGAGAAAGGAAAGTTTGGTAGGAAAACAATGCAGAAACTGTTACTTAAACGAAATAGGCTTAGGCATGGCAGGAAAAATGTAGATTTTGAGGGGTATAAAGATCGTAGAGACAGAGATCGAACAGCAGCTGAACCGTTTAACACCATGAGGGCCCCCGCGCACTGGGCAACCAGGTCGTGCGGCCAGTGATCGTCGCGGCCAAAAAACAACGCAACGTGCCGTGCGACCACGTCCGTTTTTCATTGATAATTCTAGATCACGTGGTCAAAAATGAACACGGAGGAAATATGGTCGCCCTGTAGTCGCCTGCACGCCGCCCGGGATCCCAGTGGCCGCGGCAGCCAAATGCGCAGTGCTACATATACCGTAAGCATTCTTATTGGCCGCAGCAACCTGGTCACCCCACTTGGTTACCTAGTACGCAGGGGCCCTAACCTACACCTATACAAGAAGAACTAAGTGTAGCAACGACAGGTAAGCCTGATTAGGGTTCCCTACGAATACAAGTTAAGGAAGCAAAGCACAGCTAAGTTGTTCGAGTTTTGGTCAACGACTACGTAATCTCCTGCGTGCCATGTTAGATGTCCTTGAGAGAGGTAGTTTTTTGGAGTATTTAGGGGGCAATACGATGCGATCTCGTATCTTCTTGGCTTCGAGACAACGGACCTGACCACTCGGCTCTACTTGGCTCGTTCCTCTCGGGTTTCCAGGGAGCTTTCATTAAACTCGCTTTTTAGTATTTGGATTTTTATTTCCCTGGGCGTACGTACGTACGTCTCTGGCCCTGTAAGGCTACAGAAACTAAAATTACTGAAAGTGACTAGTTTTCACGTACGGGGGGGGGGGGGGGGGGGGGGT
>JAHWFP010230955.1:1428-12204 GCA_023313725.1 Lithobius niger
GGTGCACTGTTGGGGGAAATGAAGAGCGTCTTACTGAAGCCAATGCTATTAGACTGAATTTCTTAGGCCTAAAAAGCGCGATTTTTGTCGATTTGTTGGCAGTTGCTGATATTTTTAAGCAAGTGGAATCTTTACTTTCCGATTACAACCTAAGCAGCATAAGGGATTGGAGAAAACAACAGTTTTTTAAGCCTACGAAATCCCCTCTCAAAGCACTGGCTTGACTAGAAGTGCCGTTGTTTAACCCACCATTTTAATCTAGTGCCCCTTGCAGGTATCTCTATTGTAGCAATATGACGTCACGTGACGCTGCTCTATCGAAACGTAACCAGTTGTTTTTAATGCTTTCAATCATATAAGTATTTAATGAAGATTTAGTTGATAAATTGTTATTGCTGTGAATGTCAACCCAAGCGGTGGCCTTTTTATCATTCGTTTTATCAAGATGAAGCAGACGAGTGCAATTGTCAATTATAGAGGTCGTTTTGTAAGTTCGCTAAAAGCTTATGTTAGTGGAAAAGCTTATATTATTGGAAAACCGACATTCCAAGATAGGCTACGTGAATGGCAAATCGTTAGTGATAAACGAACGTAAGCTCTTAACTTAATTCGAATCAATCTAACGTCACATAAACTAACGTCCACGTACCCCCAGTGTTAAACATTTATTTCTAACTTGACGTATAACTGAGTTTCGGTCGAGAGATGGAGCTAGATATGATTTGATACATTAGTTTGTATTCTATACTCTCACTTCCACCTGAAACAGCAATTTCTGAATCTGATACAAACGAGCCCAGAAGGGTACACTGCAAGTGACCCGAAAACTGCAAGCAGATGTACCCAGCACTGATCTTTACGAGCACATTTGGGTAGCTCTGCTACCACATGCGTGATTTGCTGTAAAAACTGCAAGTGAACACCGAAGCAAGCGCGAACGTATAATAAAATACAATAATAATAAGGTTTACTCTCAGGAAAAAGTGGGAGTGGGGTTACGGAAGGGCAGGCCACTAATCTCGTTCCCAGCGTTAAAAGGGAAAGAGACAAAAGGTGAAATTGGATTATGGGAAAGTTGTAAAAAGAGTTAGTCAGTAAGACCTTTTAAGGAATTTGCCGAGGTCACAGCTAAGTAGCTTTCTCTTGAAGATTGGGACTGACGTGGCAGAGACCGTCTCCTCGGGGAGCGAGTTCCAAATTGGGACCACACCCACGGCAAAGAATGATTTCCGGCAGTCCTGGTGGGTGAGCTCGACACGAAGCTTCCGGGAATGACCTCTGGTGGACGAAAAGGATGTCTGCTCAAAAAAGGGTACACCGATTGGTAATAACCCATGCAGTCTTAAAAGTCATTTTGAGGTCCGCCCTCACCCTACGGAATTCTGATGGTTCCCATCCGGCCTTACGAAGGCGATTGCTGGCCTGAAGAGTCTTGAAACCAGGCAGGGTTTTGGTAAAGGTGCGCTGTACCTCCTCAAGGCGATCAATATCACTCAGTAGGTGGGGGGAGAGGGGGACCAAACCGGGCTCGCGTATTCCAGAAGGGGGTCTTACAAAGACCTTAAAAGCCCAAACCCGTATATGAAGGCTACCCTTGTATCCCGCACCAATTTTTATGACCTCGTCTGGATAGCTCTGCCACCACACGCGAGATTTGCCGTAAACAAACACTGCAAGTAAACCCCGAAGGAAGCAAACAAATCTACACCATCTTTACGAGAGCGTGGTTGTTTCAAACCGTGTGAAATTGGCAGCAACAGTGGATTTTTTTGCACCATTTATAATTATTTTCTACATTCTCCCACTAAAAGAGCTTTCATTATAGAGTATTGTGGTGAATTACCTTTGTGTTGCTCATGTTGTCCCTGTGCCACTAGCCTTAGAGATTGGGCTCTCTTGGCGCCACACCGCTACTAAATTGGGTTTATCCAACGGAAAACTTAAATCGCTCCGAAAAAACCTTGGAGGTCGGAATTTCGTCTTTGAACTCTCTTGTGATGAAATTTCAGCTAAATCGGAAGAAGAATCGTTATCATGTCCCAAATAGACAAACACAGACGAAAAGCAAACAAACAGAATTCCAATTCAATCAAGTATTCGACTACGCTCGCTCAAACAAAAAGTATCCGGTGGTTCTTCGAATGCGGACGCGTTTTCAGACTCGTCGCTTAATCGTGAAAACGCAGTACTGCTGTTTTTATTATTGACTTGACTTGGGCTTACGCATGGTGACAAGTCAAACCAAATCTAGCATTATGTTTCTCACCTACGCGGGGGGGAAAAAGAAAACACTTCAACAGATGAACGGTTTTATTTGTTTTCTCGAGCAAGTGGTGTAAAGATCTTTGCTTCCCTTTACTTTCACCCTTTTATTTCTCTGTCTCTCTTTTTTTTTTTTTTTTTTTGGTTCTTACTTTCCACCAATCGTGTTTCGTTGCGGTCGAGTGTCCCTCCCTAGACTCATCCCGATCCCATTTTCTGCCTTTGATTGCATTGCTAGTAAGCCGGTCGTTGTAGAGATAAAAGCCACGATCGAGGCGTTCGTTGTTTTTCTGGTGCTGTTGTCCTTGTGCGAGAGGGGTCCACTTGCTTCCCAATTGCGCCGTTCTTCTCCCCAGGGGGCAGACTGGGGACCGAGGCTCCGTCGTTCCATCTCTGTCCACTCTTCCCTTTATGCTATTGACACTTGCCACTACTGGTCGAGTTTTCTATTCTTTCTCGTTGTCGCTGACGGGTCGAATGCATGTGAAAATAGTCAGCTGGAGCCCCCTGGTGGTGAAGTGCCGAGTTTTGACACAGCAGAATATACACTTACGCAGATTATTTGCCCTGTCTTTTAGCTTGCCGCTTTGTGGCTTTCGCAACCAGTGGGAATCGAAAAGAAACTATTAAAGAGTGATGTTCGGTCTAACATAACCGATTTGGACTGTGCAACGCTGCTTCCGCCAAAAATTGAAATAAACATGCGTTGATAGAATTTCCAGGGGATTATTCACTATAGGCATTGCGGTTATGTCGTTGGAGATCTTGGCAATGGTTCAGGACTGCTCCAAAAGTTGGATGAAGCAGGAATGCACCTTAGCTGAACCGCTGTTAAAGGTGTGGACACCAACTCCCAGGTGACTAGTAGCTGGAGGAGCAGGTCCTTTTATACCCAGTGCTGTTTCTCATAGTGGTCCGTAGGTGGAGCCATTGAATATCCCATGAACTGTATCCCATATCAGTTCCCTCCTGTAGCGATAGCATCACCTGGTTACTGACTCAGCACGAAACTAGGATGCCAATACGTATTAATGTTCAATATATTACGCAATGTATTATTATTATGTTAAAGTAACGTGCCGCCTGCCTTATACCAGCTACGCGCCGATCGCATCCACGCATTTACCATAGTCAAGGTCAACTAAGACAGTAGCTTCGTTCCTCGCAGCGAAAAACAAAGCTACTATCTCAGTTGGCATTGTGCCTAATAGACACGCCAGCTCATTAATTGTGTCGTCACAAACCGGAATGATTCTCGTATTTTAAAATCACAATTTATAATTTTCTAGACTAGTGTCTTATAATTTTGCTTCGGCGATCTATTGGAATAATTAATTTTAATTTTTATCGCATTAGTCTTTTAGATTTTTGATGTCATGGTAATTATTAGCAAATTAGTACATGCACACACAGATGAAACGTCATGGTTATTGTAAGCGCGCAATGCATGATGTCGAGTCGCAACGAGTCTTCTGTACACTTCTACCACTTTCGAAAATGTTGAGGCGCACACCTCTATCGCGCACTGCAACAGCGTTCAATCTAAAAGTAATCCTCACAAATGTGTTAGCTTTTTAAAAAATCAGCTTTTAGGCTTAATTTTTTACCTGCCGTTTTTAATTTCGTTAAGTAGCAGCTAACGGAGAATTGGGTTCGAGAGTGCCCTTATTCATTTATGCAACACGTTGCGGAGATTTGACGTTGCCGTGACAACGTGATTTAAGACCTATAATTTTTAGTTTTTAGGCCTCATTTTTTACACGCCGTTTTAATTTCGTAAGCAGCAGTTTTGGTCGAGAGTAGGCCTATTCATCCATGCAATACGGTATCGAGACTATTTTAAATGAAGCTAATATGTGTCGTTAAAGAAATCCTTTTGTTTTTACGGTTGCGTATTTTACTGTAGTGTTTAAATGCGACAATCAAATGCTATTATTTCATTGAGTTACGTCCAGAACGCCTGTAAGCTATAAGGAAGCAACAATGTTTTAATTTGCTGAGTTTTTAAACTAATTTTTGGTCTAATGGTGAAAACCGTTTATCTCGTATCTGGTACCGTTCGGAAGTTGAAAAAAAGCGACGGACAAAATCGTTGCAATAGTCTTCTCAGCAGTTTCGGCCGTACAGAAGAATAAACCTTTGAAAAATATGGAAAGCATACCAAAATATTAACATTATTACACGCCAAGGCCAACTGAGAGCGAACCAGAGAAAGGCTAAGGATCCCCCGAGCAAGTCGGTAATGGCGGTACGGACGAAACTCAAAAACGTCCCACTAAAAACCAGCCGTTACTGTTTTTGGTGGAGCAACATTCTACTGGCAGACGAGGCAAGAGGGTCTGTCTCAGGCGGTCTTTGTTGTGATCCTCGAATTGTCAGCCATGTTGCATTCTTCTCTTGCCCAAGATATTCTGCTTCAAAGTCGGGCACGGTCGGTTCAATCAGAGGCTTGCAACTTACTTAGAAACAATACATTCCAACCAAACTTTCTCTTTCTGGAGTCATTCCGGCGCTTGGTCGTCGCCTTGTAACGCCAACATGGCGCTAGCTAACTTCCTGTTCACGTCTGAATAAGATTCGCGAGAAGCCAACCCTATAATCTATTTATTTATTTTATTTATGAAATTATTGTAACGGCCTATAAAGAGTATTAGATTAAAACAACAATTAAAAAAAAAAACATTAGAAACATGGCGGCACCAATGGTGCACACCGTTCTCGCCTCTGCTCTCGCCAGAATGAGATTCGTGAGCTACACATCCCATAATGCATCATTCCTGTCGTAAATCGCTCCTGTGGTGTGCGAACGAAGGCAACGCAAATTTTATATTAAAGGAAGGTTGCTACACATGTGAAAACGCTGTACATCTTTGAAAAACAATGCAAACATCAATTTCTAAAAGCAAATATCTATTGGAATATTTGTTCAAACGTTTTCCTCTGAAGGGACATATTTAGAAAACCGTTTTACAGTTTAATTGAAGCCATGCGAGTCTTTTACTCGTCGGACTAAGGTTCTCAATGGCGGCAACCGAACCGCTTGTCGTCCATATATCGTCTTAGGTGTAATGGCGGCTGCTATCCCATAGTCTCAAGCGGAAGTATCACAGTTAGACCGCCTTAAATTGTGAATCTGCTTGTCCGGTAAACACAGTTTACCATATATCGTCCTAAATTCAATAAGATCATGGATCAATTATCATCGTGTAAGTGCAAATTCTGGACACTAAGCAGGGCTGTAGTCTCCTGATTTTTCAACCGACACAGACACTAAAGGCATCTCTAGTGTACAGATGCCTCACACATACAGTGCTCTATATTGAAACCGATCCTCATTTGAAGTTACGATTAACCATTACGGTTTCGTTCATCAATAAACCCCGATCCCCGCTGACCTTCTTTTGTGAATGAGTGCCTTTTGCGAATTCGGCCCGTTTCCAAAAATGGCTACCAGAGGGAGGATATTGCGATCTTTTGGCCACTACGTGCTCGGATGCGTCCGGCGAAGCACGGAAGGAAATGCCCCATTGAATCGGGGGGTCAACACGCGGTGCAGATTAAGGTGGGGTCCAAATTGTCCGGCAGATTGGTTGTTAAAGCCTGACCATTGTTCTCTTACCAGCTTTGATAGCCGGCTTGTTCGAAACATTATTAGATGGATGATGATCGTGTCAGGATGTTTGGAGAGAACAAGCGATGACAACAAGTATTGGACCACAGATGTTGCTAAATTAAATCTGGACCGCGACCAAAAGCTGGCGTCTTGCCTGTTCCACGAAGTCGGTCGTGAGACCGGAAGGGTTTTGTTCGGTGTAGATCTAAAGCACGAGCTTGGCATGGACGTGCTATGTGTAGATGCAAATCTAAATGGTATTTTTTATGCTTAATGATGAGAAGAATTGGAAAGGGGAATACTGTTTATATTTGGAAAATTCCTCGGGGGCCCCCGCGTTGCTAGGGGCTGCAGCAGGAACGTCTACACGCCACTGGTTGGCGTGATTTTTTAATCACTTTTATTTACGTTTTAAATTGATCGTTATGTTTTTCGGTAATTATATAGTTAAACCGAACCCAATTTTGGTTCTTAACTGACGCAGATCTCCATCCTCTTCTCATTTCATTTTTAAATATGGGGGACATTTTTTTTTAGTTCTCTAAACACGATTTTAGTTCCCCAAAAACGTTTTTTAACGACGTAATACGGTCGGCCCGCCCGTGTTAAAGCGGCGACCATGTTCCGGGACACAGAGTACCACGAAAAGGTGACTTCTGGAAAACAGGAAGAAATGTTCCAAATTATGCTGCCTTGCTCGCGTTGCCGGCGCTTCTTCAGTTTAGGTGGAAAAGTTTTTGGTTGCTAATTAGAAAAGTAGGACTTAAAAAATTTTGGGTAGTCAGTTTTTTTGTGGTCTACCCTGTTCAGTAGCGGGCGAAACGTGCCTCCTTAATAGGTGTTTCATACTGTTTAACAAGCTAAAAGATTTCCGCCATTTTAAATGATGCATTTTTCTGAATTTTTCACTGAACTGAATTTTTCACTGAACTGAATTTTTCACTAAACTACACACGCAGCACACAATTTTTCCCTTCTAAGCTTGGTCACGTCCAATGCAGCTCATAAGCTGGGTCATGTCCAATGAGGTCATACGGAGGTGGGTCCACCTCCAATGCGTCTCATAAAAGGGTAGCAGGTCACATTTTTTTCTTCTGCAAGTTTGATTCTACAAAAAAATGGACACACAATTCTGCAAGTTTGGAATACCATTTTCACAGAATACCGCCCTCAAAATGTATTTCTGCAGAAAAACGGACATTTATTTTCTGCTAATTGCATTCTGTGGAAATGTAGGTGACCGATATACCCACAGTGTATACCCATAGTGTAGATTTGACACATATTCCATATTCCGTACCAGTGCCTTCGAGACAGTAAGGCCGGCTCTGCTGTCATCGTTTTGTGTAAAATTCTTATTTTCCAGTATTTCCTTCCCTATTCTTTAACGTCTCCCCCCTCCCCCCCCCCGGGTCGAGAATAGTTGCCAATATTAATTACAGGTTTTTTCGAAAAATGGATCCCAAACTTCATTTGACAGCTAAAGAGGGATTACATTTACAGCCCACTCCATCCTCCCAAGCAGCTCTAAAACTGAATTTGGGGCCATAAAAGAGCTTCTTCCATAATGATGGGGGAAATTCCATCCTAGCTCCGTCAGATCTCGTTGTAGGAAGGGTTGGGGGGAGGGTGTTGGGAGGGGGAACGGTGTGCAGGGGGGGGGGGGGGGAAATCGTTGTTCACGCCATGTTGGATTCGCGGACAGAATGAAAACGGACGCGAGGGCGAAAAGGGCGAACGCGTAATGCGGGCGTGGAGGAAGTCTCGTGGAAACGGTGTTCAGGGAGCATGCGCAGGAGAAATGTAAAAGAAAAAGTGGTCTTAAAGTACTGTGCTCCATTGTTGTGTGCGTGCATTTCGCCGAATTCGTAACGGTCTTGAAAAGTGGTGAACCTCTGTCTCCTAACGCCTTCCCTACCTTCGACATCGTCGCATTCCGGCTACAAGGAAGCAAAGAGGCCTTTGTGGGTGAAGGAGTGCTTATTTGAACGAGCTGCAAACACAAGTGATCGCACTAGAATTAAGCACATTACAATGTGGAGGTTTGAAAGGTTGAAACGGACAAATATTTTAATCTAGGACCCGTGCATGCTGCACGATGAGTGAATTTCCCGGCCTTAGCTTCTCCCGGTGTGGAGTCTGTATCTCCGCGGCACCCTACGTGTTCGGTCGTTGGTTTTAATTTGAGTTCTCTCTCTCGTATTCCTCGTTCTCCTTTTCTCCCCCTTCTCATCCCTCCCTGGCCGGAAAAGTAAGGATATTAACTGAACAAAAGGATTAGAAAAAAGGATTAGAGCTCGTATCCCCATACTGACAGCTGTCAAGGAACACGACTAAAAACGGATTAGAGTTCACTCGAACGCAACGAACTATAATTTGAACTCCAATTCCAGGTAACAAGGATACGTTTTACTCAGTGGTTATGTCAGAAAGTGATCACTGTTTGTATTTGAAAAGTTTAATGTTTGTGTATGTGCATGCACTTAATTTGTGTATTATTCTGGCTTTTTCAAAATTTGTCTGCGTTTTACATTTTAAGTGTGATTGTTGTGAGTGGCTATATGTGTATTTTGTGTGGAGGCTGGCATGTTACAATCCTTGTTCCCTGGAATTGGAGTTCAAATTATAGTTCGTTGCGTTCGAGTGAACTTTAATCCTTTTTTATTCGTGTTCCTTGACAGCTGTGAGTATGGGCATACGAGCTCTAATCCTTTTTTTGTTCAGTTAATTTGTTGGCTTTTTTCTCTTCATTTTTATTGTAATAGCTACGGTATGTCCTATGTACACCCAATTTTGTTTGCGAAAAAACGAAACATTAGAAATGCATGTTTCTGTTCAGGTTCTGCCCAAGCTTTTTCCCATGTTTGTTATTTGATGGCAACACACTAGCGTGTTTGTAGAGTATCAACTGATGGATAGTTGATTCTGCATTGTTGCAAGCAGATGTAGTATTATGGTAAACAATCGCGGTAACAATTCAACTAGCTTGCCGAAGCCTGCATTGAAGAAGTAAATAAATCGCAGAGTTATATCGGCCGTCCAATTTTGAGGCCTTAGACTTAGCACCAGACGGTTTAAAACTGAAAGATTAAATCGAAAACCAAGTCCATTTCATTTTGGTTCTCGACAACGATTGACTATATTTAATGGAGCCGCCCCGAAGCTACTACGATGTTACTTTCCCCGTTCCCGAGCATCTTTGCATCTTGTTCGAGTGAGCTACAATCCGATCTTGTGCTCCTCGCCTATTGTTTCCCCATTGTTACATGTTGCAGCATTGTTACAGTTTGACATTGTTAGCCGCGCCGCCTCTGCCCGTCCACTTTTTGAAAATTCTCGTGCGCAAACGAACTCTAATAAGCACTGCCTGTCGGCTGTGCTAATTCCCACGACAACGCCACATTCCACAACGAAAGGGGGCCCACTGAGGTTATAATTGTTGCAATTCTAATTCTTGTTCATTTACCGAGTATCCACTGTCACACACGCTATGATTGTTGCTGCTTACTTTGAAAGAATTCAGCTCAGCTCTGAAAGCCTGCATCTACGAAACAAATAAGATATTTTATGGTTAATAGGCTGCCACAAGAAAGCAGCTTAACTGGTTTAAAACTATACGGGGTCAGCTGGAACACCGGGTGATGGGAGAACATTTTACCCATCAAGTATGAACCGTTTTAGACAAAAGTTTGATATGCATAATACGTGCACCAAAAATTGTTATGCACCGTAGCAAAGACAGCTCACGTGGAAGAATGAAAAAAAAACCGCTGCTTTAAATTGTAACGATGAAAATTAATCGTTGCCGATTATGATGATGCTTACGGTTTTAATATAGATTAGTTTTTATCAAGGTTATCTACAAACGTGCTAGTGCTTTGTATGATTTATTAGAGCTTAACTAGTGTCACGTGCAGTTTATGTATGACATCAGCTGCTTATCAGTGCGATAATGGCTGGTTTACGTGTCAGTTATCTAGTGATTCATTCAATACATCCAGTGATAATGGGAAGCAGTATGACAGAGAACAATGTAGTCGACGGTGAAAATGCAGATATGCCTGAAAGTAAGCGCTTTGTTTCCGTAACAGTTGCGTGCATCGGAGTTGGGTGCGCTCGAAGTTGTGCGCATGCGGTGGTGGTGAGGAGACGGTGGATCATTTTTTGTTGGCCTGTCCCCTTTGGGCAAAACAGCGGCGGTTTGTGTTTGGTGTGGGGCCGAACCCCCTGCTTACGGTTCTCGGTGTTCCCCCGCATTCGGTGTCTGGTATCGGTTCGTTGCGTCAGCTTATTGCCTTTTGTAAGGCTACACGCCGGTTCACGGTCTGACTGGTTCCCCCACCCTGGTTCTCTCTTCTTTTTTCGCTCCCTGAGCGTCCATCTCAAGTAGTCCCATGTAATCTGGTGTTATGGGATTTGTACATGGGTGTTTAGGAGGTTGGGAGTGATGTTTTGGCTTTTGGTTTAGGATAGTAAGTTAAGTTAAGTTAGGTTAAGTCCTAGTTAAGTAAGTGAGCAGATGGTATGTAGACCTCCTGAGGCTCAATAAAAGAAGTGAAGTGAAGCGTGCATCGGAGGAGGCAGTACCCCTAACATTTTCGGAAATTGCCCTTTTTGTAAAAAAAAAAGTGGCCTTTCTGTGCTAACATTTACTGGTGAGGCGTTGCCTAATAAATTACCTAAAGGCCTAAAAAGTGCCATAAAAGCACTGAAAAGGGCAAAAAAGGTTAAGAAACAGTCCCTGTATAGCAAATATGTCCACTAAAAGCCTAAAAAAGGCCCAAAACGGACAAAAAAAGACCTGAAAAAGAGAAAAAAAGGGTGAGAAAGTGAAAAAAGATAGGCAAAAAAAAAAGCCCCTAGAAATAATGTACCCGTTTACTAAAAGTTGCCCATGCCCA
>JAHWFP010230956.1:0-15309 GCA_023313725.1 Lithobius niger
GTTGGCGGGGGTGATGTCACGTCTTCCTAAGAAAACGCTTTTCGGTCAGGGTTAGGCGTGGTAAACCATGTACAAAACGTGGTGGCAGCTATTGTTACTCTGATATCACTACTTTGATTGGATGAAACTTGGCGGGTTCTTTCACCCTTGTGAGTTTTGTTTCTGATATCACTTCTTTTTGTAGATTTTGTTTTCACATTTGACGCCAACCGTGTAACATTGAAAGTCAATAACTTGAACTTTACGGGCGAAGCGCTATTGTGCATCTAAATACGACAGCGTGTTGAGTTGCAAGTAAATTTCTAGGGAAAATAGAGAGAATTTAAAAACAAAACAAAAACAAAACAGCAGTGTCGAAGCACTACATTCATCATTGAGTGGAGATAAACATATCAAGCGTACCCCATCTGTAACTATTGGCAAAATTCCATGGTCCGATTTTGCCACAAGAGCTATGGTTTATCAATGTTGATCCGGAGGTCCAAGATGAATTATCATTTTCCCATCATCCTCTCCTCATCACACACACACACAGACAGACAGACCGACAAGCCTATTTTCGCGTTCGGAAAAGATAACCGAAGCAAAAACGAGAGCATCTCTTCCTCGTGACCGCCTCTAATCTCGACATACCGACACGTCACACCTCTTACAACGAAATCCCTTTTATCCAC
The DNA here is from genome assembly GCA_023313725.1 of Lithobius niger. Taxonomy (NCBI): domain Eukaryota; kingdom Metazoa; phylum Arthropoda; class Chilopoda; order Lithobiomorpha; family Lithobiidae; genus Lithobius; species Lithobius niger. Next base: position 675 of record JAHWFP010230956.1, read on the forward strand.
TCGCAATTTCCGTCGTTGTACGGGAAGTGGCGGAGTGGCAGTACGGGTCTTAGCGCTGAAATGAAGCGCGCTTTTTGTAGGTCCGTCAGCACGAGCCAATATTTCGCAGCACGCGCTTTTCTTCCTTCCGTATCAGCCAATCACGTCTTCTGTAAACAGCCATCTTTTGTCCTCCGCCCCTTACGTTCTCTTTATCTTTATCTGGTTTTTTTTTCTTCTTCCGTTTGGCAGGTCGAGGTTTGCAGGTTTCACCTTTTCTATCTTCGATGGCGGGAATGTACCTATAAACAGAACAAAAAAGAAAGGTCTATTGTATTTACTGATGCGCTGACGACTGATCTACAATATTAATCTGGAGCGCGTAGAAGCTCATGGATTTATGCTTCTTGGTTTTGTTTTGATACGGGTGATTTATGTTTGTGTGGTAAAACTCTGCTGTAGCCAACGACAAAGAAAGTAGACGGTCGTTGGATGCAGCAGAGAATTGCTGCTCGCCGTTTTAGTTTTGTGTTTTTTATTGTCAACAAGGTCCGTAAACTAGGACTGAAAATTTAAATAGCTTGTTTTCATATGTTGTTGTGGTATTTGTGCCAGTCAGTGGGCATCTCGGAAGAGGACCTAGTCCCATCGCATTTCGTCATCCTACCTGCAATTTCGTTTGCTTCAGCGTTGGTGTTTTGTGTTAAGTCGGCGAAACCTCATTTTTATCCAGCTCATAAACGAAGTTGAACGTAAAGCTCCGAATCCTGACGAGAAGAATCTCGGTGTTTCCGTAAAAATCCGACGATTCACGAAGGTGACGTCATTGCCCTAAAATGGGCAAAACGAGAATGAAACCAAACCTCTTCCTCTAAGTGAGATAAACTGTATAGATTTGTGGTTTGTTTGTTGGTGACCATTCAGCGACGAGTAAAGCTTTGATTTACATAATTTCTGAATAGAAAGTTTCAGTGTAAGTCGAGCATGATGCTCCTTTTACGGAAAGAAAACAAACATTCTCTGATCAATTTTTCTGTTTAGTCCCTCCATTTTTTTCTTTCATGGTCTTGGGAGGGGAGTCATCGAACATTTGGAGGAGGTTACATTTTCATTTTCTCCGCACCCCTCCCCCCCCCCCCGGAAATAAATAATGACCCGATCCTAAGTATGTGACACGGAAGACTTTTATTTTTTTATTTTTTTATTTATTAACTGAGCTGGAGTGAAAAGTGAAACCGCCCCAGCCGCACCGCTTCCTACGAGCTGAAAGCCATGTTAAATCTGAACTTAAGGGTACATTCCACGATCCTGGTTGGCTTTCCTGTATGGTTCAGTTTAGCAACATTACGTGAGACGCGTGTGAGTGTTGTAAAGGCTCTAACCTGTGTAAATGTTGCAAAGGTTATTTTGCGCAGGATGCTCGAATATAGTGAGAAGGTGTGTCCTTTTAACATAGTTTCTTTATTAATTTTGCTTACAGTTGGCCATTGCTTCGTATTCAAGAGCAGCCGCTGAGTTTTTGATCTCCTTTGAGTCTTACAAGGTAAGGTTTATCACCATTTTCCCTAATTTTTTTTTAAAAGCTAAATATTATGCTAAAACTAGGTGGACTAATATTGCTACTAAGCTCCTACAGGTGCTGAGTGCAGCGCCACTTTATAGAATTAACGACAAAATAACGGTTAAAAGTTGAATTAAATCGAATGGATCGATGCCGAGTAGGATTAATGATAATGACGAACGGGCTGTGCGAATCCATTAATGCGCAAAGGCTTTAAATGATGTCCATCTCACCTGGTTAATGGTGGGGGCCTCGTTAATGGTTCTAAAGCATATCAAACAGACTAACTATCTCCGAGTTAGCAGCCCTGGGAATCGAAATGTGCGAGGTCAATGCTGACAGAATAAACCGAACTTACCACACTGGGCGTACTTGAAGATGACAGACACAACCTGTTGTTTTGATGACCCGACGGAATTGACGGTAACTAGCCTATAGATTCAACCATGAGCTGATAAGGGACTGGTCATTGTGTATGTCCGGCTGGGGGGAGTGGAAGAATAGAAAATGTGACCTCCAAACTTTCGATAGCCCCCCTCCCAAGATCCTGAAAAATAAATATGACCCTCACCCAAGGTATAAAAATATTTTGACTCTTCCCACGCTTCCCCCCAACCGCAAAAAGTAAGCTTTTCTTATTCCTTTTCAGGTTAATTGTAGATGGTTTCCTCTGGACTAATTAAAAAAATAGCATTTCGCATCGACAGGTTCCCAGTTGTGTGGAAAACGAGCCGTGACTTAAAGTAAATTTGTGAAAACATTCCAAGAAGTGTGCTTTAAACTACCTTTGAACCGAGATTCATGACGGTAGAATAACTATTGATGTAAGGGATTCATTTCAACATGTTCATGGCCTTCACAATATTAACATATGCAACATGAAAAGTACCTCATTGTACGATAACATTTTTAGAAAGTGGTTTTAAAGAAATATTCACCGGATGACACTAGAAATAGCGTCATAATCTTGTAAAAACTTACATGATGAGGGGATCCCGCCGAAGCTACGGCATTTTTAGAAATTTTGACTGCTGAAAATACTATTTTTGATGCCTAGAATTGTATTTTCTCTAATCTGGTCAAAGTTTTTTTGAGCCACCCCTCTTAACAAAGCCTAAAAAATGTATGAACCTTCCCATTCCCTATCAATGAGATTAAAAAAAACCCATAAGCGCCGGGGGGGGCGGGCCCGGGGGGGGCCCCCCCCCCCAGATTTCAATAATGACCGGTGCCTAAATGTAGAAAGTATCCCTGTAGTAACTCTCGCTTCGTATTCCATCCCATGACACAAGGCCGTCTGGGATCGAAGTTGTGGGTTTCGCTTCTTGGCACCAGATCAGCGCATTCAACATCGCTCGAATCTTATTTTATCAAAAGTGTCGCTAAGAGGCGTTAATTCCTGGCCCCCGCGAGAACTGGTCTGGAGTCGAGAGACTACATTTCTACCGTCCCCTTTCGGCCTCTACTTGGCTTAAACAAACGAAACTCATTTGTCGCTTCAACGTTTCTGTTTGCCAGAAGCATGGTTTGGTTGATCAAAAACAGCAGGAACGATATTTCTAATAGGCATTTATCATAATTAATATCACGAAGGCGTAATTTTTTTTTATCAATAAAAAAATTACCTACTGCAGTTGCTTCTCTCGTCATGCTTCGAATATCAGCAGCGATTATGACTAAGGGCGCGTTCATGCAACGTCTTGCCTTTGCATTCTCGCTGCTAGAAGTTAGAAATTATCTGAAATTCCAAAATGGCGGCAGATTTAGCTCTTCCAGCTCGAAACGAAACAAGTCAATAACTGAGTTTAGAAGCGACTGGAAAAATTATTTCGTCAGGAGGAATTCGTTATCTTATTGTCACCGATTATAAGACTGCAAGTATTTGCTCAAACGATGTCGGATTTAGCTAATCCAGGAAGCGTTGTCACGATGGCAATGACACCTTTGCCATCGCGATTAAATTTCACCTGCGAGAAAGCAAATGAGAATAGTTGTATAAACACGCCCTAACGTTCTTGGGAAGAAAGCTGATGCTGGCTGATCGTTCTGTCACCATGGTAACAAAAGATTAATCGTGCATTGGTGGGAAGTCTAATCGTGTCTCACGTGACTATCAGGTCCGTCGTATTTGTTTACATATTGGTTTCGGCCTACGAAATGTAGTTCTGTCATACTTGCGTTATGTGGCGGAGACCAGGAAACCAGACGGTTCGATCGTAAAAAACAACATGGAGGGACAAAGCTGACACTTTTATCTGATAAAATATTGTGTGGTCGTTTTAACTGAGTTACGGAGTCGTGATTGGCTGGTGACTGCAGTTGACGGGCTTTCCCATTGGTTGATTGCTGTTAGAAAACTATGAAGATGTATTCTCGGGTAAAACAAACGGCTGCAGCGACTATCTAGTCGCAATAGGTCTTCTGTGCACTTCCGCCACTTTCAAAAAAGTTGAGGCGCACACCTCTGTCACGCACTGCTACAGCGCTCTCTATTATAAAATCTAAAAGAAGTAACCATTATAAATGCCGGTTAAAGGTGTGTCAGCTTTAGGTTTAGAGGTCTCGGTTTAGATTTTAGGCATAATTTTTATCTGCCGTTTTAACTTCGTAAGTAGCAGCTAACGGAGCGAATTGGGTTCGAGAGTAAGTTTATTCATTTATGCAACACTGCGGATATTTGATATTTGATATTTTGGCCTAATTTTCAGCTTTTCGGCCTAATTTTTTTTTACCTGCCGTTTTAATTTCGTATGTAACAGCTAACTGGGAGAATTTGGTTCGAGAGTTGGCCTATTCATCCATGCAACACGGTGTCGAGACTATTTAAAATGAAGCTAATGTGTGTCGTTAACGAAATCCTTTTGTTTTTACGGTTGCGTGTTTTCCTGTAGTGGTTAAATGGGACGATCAAATGTTATTATTTCATGAGTTTGGTCAAGAAAGCCTATTAGCTATCAGGAAGCAGCGATGTTTTAATTCCCCGTGCTTTAGACTAATTTTTGGTCGCTGTATCTAATGGTGAAAACCGTTTGTGTCTATCTGGTGCTGTTCTTAAGTTGCAAAAAAATGACGGACGGACAAATTGGTTGCAATAGTCTTTAGGATCACATGTTCTATAACTGGCCACATGACGTCAGGACCATGAAGAATATGTTCCAATGAAACATTGGAAAATATTAACATGGCCACTTCAACATAGGCCCTACGGGCACTCCTTATTCCCCACTTGATTGACCTCGCCCGCTAAATTTCAATCTGCTGGCCATATTTGTACGTACATTGTCGCTAGTTACCGGATTTCTATCGACACAAATCTAGGTGGACTAGTTTTGCTCCGTAAAGTGGTCTTGGAGGATGAGTAGTGAGAGTCTTCAGTAATTTGCTTTAAGTAATTAGATTAACACCCGGTTACTAACCGGAACCCTGATGGGCGAATCAGGGCAGACCACCCACCACCTTTTGCAGTTGCGCGATCTCAATCAGCTTATAAAAGACAGCTTTTAGCCCAGCCACGATTAAGATTTTCTGGTTCGATAACGAGGCTTTTTCTCTTCCGTTATCGGACGTTCACCCGTTTCAAGAAGGTACGGGTTAGATTCTAAAATCAAAAATTGATTTCAAGGTGAATGAAGAACAAAGAAACAGAAGTATGACAAAGATTTTGGGTCGTACTTCTGGTCGACTCTTGGTCAATAGAATTTTGTGTCAATTTTTAAAGTAAATTAAAATATTAAAATAATGACTGTTAGTTTTACCTAAATGCAGAAATGAATCAGCTGATATGAGTTTCAGACGAGGGGTATCTATCAACTTGGTAACCCGGTGTTCAGACGCTCGGTAATCTGCAGTATTCCCTGTTGATCATCGGGTAATCCTAGTAATCTGGTGGTATTGAATGGCAATCTTCAGTAATCCTCGGCATTTCCATGTAATCCGAGGTAATCCAATATGCAGGAAACTCAGAAAATCGGTAAAATCCTAAGGTAAGCCGAAGTATTTCATGAAGTAAGCCAGTAATTAAAAGTATTCGGTGTAGTAATCCGTTAAAGCGAAATAGTTCTTGTAGTAAACCCACATTCCGAAGTATACCACACAATCTCGGAATGGCAATTTTGGTAATCCTTTTAATATTTTTTGATAATCCAGTGTAACCACTGGTAATTCGTGGTAATCTTTGGTAATCCATGTCTGCAATAATGCGTTGTACACTATTCTGACCAGTTTATACTGCGAAATGTTGGAATGATTTTTAATACAAAGAGTCAAAAGTCAGATAATTTCAATCGTTGGTCAAGAATTAATTTGTATCTCAGCATTTGTAATCCTTTCCTTGTAATTCATCCTGTGTAAACGTTCGATATGCAGTTTAATGGTTCCTACCTATAAAACAGTAATTGTTATAGCCTACCCTCGGCAAGATTACCAACATGTTCTGATAAATGAATACTGTTATCAATGCTCGCGGTCCTTGTGTAAGCCCCAGCATGAACTTCCATGTTAAATGTCAAACTTTGAAAACCTACAGTTTTTCCCCGAATTGCCATGGACCAACGAAATTGGGTATTTGGGGTCGTGTCACAACTATTTCAGTCCGTTAACAATTTTAATGGCAACAATCGAACGGTTTGGCCGACACAGAAATGCCATTTTATGGAGGTTAACGGTTGTTGTTGTAGGGATTCTTTGTCCTCATCTGGAGATCGAACCAACAAACCGATTTTCAACTTTTATAGCCTAAAACGTAGGGCCTTTTGAATGCTGTTTTAATCTGACATGCGGTATTCTTGTTGTTATCTTGTTAGAGAAATTTTCGTTTCACCTAGAGATCGAACTAATTAGCCTATTTTCGATTTTTATTGCTTAAACTGTGGGTATTAACAAGGCCTAGGGCCTTTCAACGCTCTTTTAATATGACTACAATATTCTTGTCTTTGTTGTTATTCTTTTTGGGGTTCACCTAAAGATGAACCGATGACCGATTTTGAATTCTTATAGCTTAAAATGTAGTTATTAACAAGGACCAAGGGCTTTTGAACGCTATCTTAATGTGACTCCAATGTTCTTGTTGTTGTTGTCATTCTTGTTGGGGAAATTTGGCTCTCACCAGAGATCGAATCTATGAACCGATTTCCAATACATGTATGCCAACAGCGTCGCTCTAATACATGTGAACGAAGCTCCAGCTTATTTTTTGGGACGTTGGTGATCTTTTTACACGTATTCGTGCGACAATGATGGTTTACATGTCTTTTTCTTGTGTGCCTTTAGAGCATTAAGTGTTTTTTAAGGCTTACATCCGTGTTTTATAACACTAATTATTATTATCATTATATCTGTAGGTCGCATATCTCGACTTTGTGGCCCAGTTCGATAACTTTGTTGACGGTACCTTTTCATGGGGGTGCATTCGGCTTTAAAATTTTATTATCTCCGAACAGGTGCGCTATAGCCTCATTTATCTTGCAAGCAGTGGATTTGGGTTCTCGCTGGTCCGTTGTTCCTGCTATTATTCCGGGATCTTGGCAGTAGGGAGGGTGCCTTCTTTGGTGGAATCCATTTGCTCAGTTGAATAGGACGTGCGCTTCTTCCATCTGCCGTAGACTAGCCTCGGGATGGGGAGCAGGGGGTGCTTGTGGGGGGGGGGGGGCGCACTCTTATTCAAATGTCCCACCTTTGTTTCCCGCGCGTGGAGATGGGCGCATGCTCTGTCGCCTCTTAGAAGAGGGGATCAGAGTAGTTTTGGAACGTAGGTTGGGTTCGAGTGAGGGGAGAGGGTGCGGGGAGGGGGTGCCTCGTGGCGAGACGCTGGCTCGTCGTTGGCAAACATGCTGATCCGAAAACGAGGCAGCCAGCCATGCGGAGGGATACAATCGGGAGCAAACAAAGAATGGAGTGGGAGTGAGTAAAGCGGCTGGCTGCTTGGCCCGTGTGTTCATACTCGTCGCGAGTTTCTCAATGGCGAATGTACTGAGGTGAGGAGGGAGGGGGGAAGGGTGTGTGCTGCGGAGAGGAATGGGTAAAAGTGCTTTAGGGTGCTGGGGCTGGTGTGGACTAGGGGAGACGTGGGGGGGGGGGGAGGTGGGACAAAAAAGATGTCATTCGCAATGTAGCGAATGTGGAAGAAACAGAAAATTAGATTTGGTTGTAATTGGGAGAAACTAGCGAAAGGGTAGGGGGTGGAGGAAAAAAAGAGTAAAAGCTAGATACAGAAGATTTCCGAGTTGAAATTGCGCAAAATAATATTTCATTCCAGAGGTTAGTTCCACAGCAGGTTTATTACGTTCAAGTTCATTTCCAGGTTTTCAAGGACTCGCACGAACCTCGAATTACTTGTAGAGCTGTAAGCACACTTAGACAATTAGCTTTTAAACATTCTCCAGCGGTGTCGTTTAGTCAAGTAGAATGCACCAATCATTAGCTGATGTATCATGTGCAAAAGCGAAAATGGTAAAAATATTTCATGACCGCTTTAAGGTTTCACGTGGCCTAAACAGTACAGCAACACTTCAGTATCTAAAACCTTACAGGAAAGTTTATTTGTGTTCCTTTGCTGTTTTAACTTCGGATCAGTTAAACCTTTCCTTAAGCATCAAACGAGTTCGTTTTTGTTTTCTATTCGAAGGTTTTCCACGTTTTTTTTTTATTCTTAGTGTTTCAGCATTGTTTTCTGCCGCGCTGTTGTATACAAGAATGGTCAACACCACGCCAAATGCGACGCCAAAATAACAAAACAAAACAACAATGCAAAACAACAAACAACAAAACAAAACAACATTAGATTAGATTTATTAAAGAGCCATAACCACAACGGGTTTTCTGCACCATTACTAAAACTAATATAACACAAAAGAATTCAACTACATACTACAGCATGAAACGCCCTGTTCACAAATGTTCCTCACTGCACTCAATACACGATAGTTCAGTTCCTCAGGGACACTTGAGGGGGGGCGCCCCCCCCCCCCAACAAACTCGGTAGTGATAATGGAACGCAAGGAGCCACAAACAACAGATGGAGACGTTGCGCATTCCTCTGTTGCACCTCAGTACCATTCTGGCAATTCAACGGGCACATCTCAATTCTTATTTCAATTTGAATTTACTGAAAGGCACAAGGTCCCAAGCGCCTTACAGCAAACAATTGCAAAACTTTACCAGCAACACTAAGAACCATAACTATTCATAAATAACCAATAACCTGTAACAATATAACAAGTCGGCCTGCTTGTGCGCAGGCTGAATCGGAGCGCAGCCCGCACCTGCACAAGGTTCCGCGTAGCTAACGGTTCAATCCCGAAGAGGTTTGGCAATGAGGAACCAGACCGTACCACTCTATCAATTCATTTTGTGTCTCCTGATTAAAGGATAATCCAAAATTTAACGACCTACTGATATCCACCCTTGTTTATACGCAAAACTTGGCGAATCCTTCAGCAAAATGTTCAGATGCACGCCCACACAGTAGTCCATGTCCCCCGTAGGAGTAGATTAGACTAGAATGGTACCCAAGACGCAATGTACCCCACACAGCAAAAAACTATACGCTACTGAAAAAAAAGACCATACGCTACCAGAGAAAATGTATGCCGAATGTATGTCTAGAAAACGAATACCGCTTTGTGGAAACGTGCTACATGGGTTTTTCTTGTTTTGCTGATTTTACGGATTTTTACGTCCTGATAGCCTTTCATCATTCCGTCAAAGAGCCGTGGCCAGACACTGTATTTCACTGACGGGTTGCCTTGTGAAGAACCTTTGAAAAGCCTTGACCTGACAATCCTTGTTGATAGGTGATTACGAGGTGACCTAATTAAGACTCGTCGAATTCTGTGTGGCGAAATGATTTTGCCTGTCGACCGGTTTTTTCAACGATCCGCTATCATCCAAACTAGAGGACAGCATGAAGTTGACAAAGCTCTCGAGTCCCAGAAAAAAATTGTCAGCAACTTCAACCTGCAGTTGGAAGAGACAATACGGCATGAGTCAATGTTAAATGTGTTTTTGTTGCATATTTTGTCTGAACCGGTCACATAAGCTTGCTTTCTTCCGGTGTTTCTTTAATTTAATTTAATTACAAAACACATACTGGTTGCTGCAGTATGTGAGGCATAATACAACTTAAAAAAAATTAGAAGACGTTTTGAGGATGTTAAAAGTATAAAATCATATTTGCATTTCACCGGATAAGTGATTTAAGAGCAGCCGCCATCTTGCACACGTGTTCGATTGGCTTGCCACAAAATGACGTCACACTCTCCTTCAGTCAGTAGGCGAATTTGTTCCTAGTTCATTAATAAATCTCAAAGAGACCGTTGGAAACATTTCTCACCCAAGCTTGCTTTCTAAAGAACATCGTTGTTCCCTTCCACAGTTTTCTGATTCTGTTAACATTTTTGCTTCTTGTTAATTAGACTGATGCTTGATTGTAGAGAGCGAGAGGATGCTAATTAACTCCTAGTCTAATTCGCGCCCCTAACTAGCTGTGACAGTGAAGGGAGGGCGAGATAGACAGACACTAACTAGCCGTGATGCAGATAATCCTAAAATCAAGCATGGTACTTTCTCTACAAGTTATGTACATGGTTTTAAACATGGAGCGAGACCACCAACCCAGCAATAACTGTGTGCGCCTAGCTGAAAATTATTAAACAATCTTAACGCATGCGATTTTGAGAGAGGTATTCAATTTAGCATCACGTTTTTCAACGAAGTTCTAGCTTCTGCTGCCTAACCCATCATAATGCAGTAAACCTTTATATCTAACCAATATAGAGCAGTGACACGACGTAGTATTATTGTATATAACTCTATGCTGGAGCCTTAATGGGTTAGCTGCAAGGGGCACTGCGGAGAGAAACAGAAGGGCGTCATACTGAAGCCGATGCTGTGAAGAGTGATTTCTTAGACCTAGAACGCGCGATTTTTGTTGTTGGAGAAAACAACGTTATTTTAAGCCTAAGAAATCCGCTCTTCCGTTGTTTTTCCCTCCATTTTTATTTAGTGCACCTTGTAGTTATGCCCTCCAAAACCCATACTTGGAGCCAATATGGCGCAAATGTCACTGCTCTATACGCACCGTTAAAAATCGACTTCTATGCACTTATGCTATCAACACTCTAATGCAGTCTTGAACATCAGCGTAATCGGCACAACCGTCCCAACGCGTTAACGCCGTAGTGTTTCGCCCCATTCGTGGGCTTCCCCGCATCACCGGGCAGCTCAGCGTGAAGCCAGCAGAGTCAACATGAATGGGAATAGTCGCGAATAAGCCGAAGGTGTGCACGCGCTTGGCGCCTTTTGCGTGGCGTCACAATCGCCTTGGGCGGGAAATAGATCTTGGTGATCCCTACTAGGAGGATGATGACGTAAGCCTATCCCTTTCGCGCCAATGAGGATGCGAAGAGTGTCAGTACTATCTAGCACCCCTTAAAACCTGAATGTGTTTGCATGGGCGACAATATTGGGAAGTAAGAAAGTAAGTTTATTACAAAAACAATTGCAGTATAACAATACAGTATGTGCCCACATCCCGCAAGAGCTGATGCCCGCGTGTAGCATGTAGGGTACCATACAAAGAAATTATAAAACAAAACATTGTATAAAAAAAAAAGGTCGTTGCAAAACTTTAGTTACAACATGTAACCAACTAACAGCTCGCCAGGCAGTGTATGCACAAGATGGGTCAGGTAGTATAGAGAAGTACATGTTGATTGTGGCATGTAAACGGGCTTCGCTTAAGGTGCTTGAAGTCCTTACAAGTATTTGAATTTATGAGGAAAAAATTCCAGGCTTTGAATTCCTTAAAATTGTTAGCTGTACCCTTGAATCTATATATTTTTTTTCAAATTATGTTCAATTTTATTCCTCCACGCTTTGTGATCAGTCATTTAATAGGCTATTAAAACGATTATAAGAAGAAAAAAAATTCGAAAAAAAGCCGAGGGGGGAATAAAACTTTCCTGGTGAAACTCCTTACCCTACTTGGTGAAATTCGAGCCAATGTAACTGAACCTACTCTAAACAACAGCAACAACACAAAAAAAGCTTTATTTTACCGCAGCTTTTTTTTCGTCTTTTTCCGTCAACCTTTCTTCCACTGCTTTTCTCCCCATCCTTCGCACGAATAAAACCTGGGCATTTTAGTGTTTGTTGAGATGGTGTTGGCAAATTTGTTGATTAATAAAGGTCGTTGACTAAGGTTATTGGTTTTGGAAAACGTCCTTGAATTGAATGTGGATGCATTTTGTGTATGTGGTGTTGTGCGAACCCTGTGTAAAAGATCTTAGGAATTTCCGATTGGAATAATGTAGCAAAATTGTCCCTCTCACGTTCGGCGCCATGGCTTAGGCTGGGAACACCGCAAAGGTGTTTTAAAATCAGGAGAGCTACAACACGGGCCAGAAACTTGCCAGGTGTTCTGTGAATTGTGTGAGTGCTCTCTATACCCTTAGCAAAACAAGCAAGCACAGCCTAGAGGTTACCGTCGACTCCAACCCATCTGTATGGCGGTTCGAATCCCGCGACTGACTTGTATGGTTGAAATACCTTAAGACTCAACCGTTAAACAGTCCTAAATGAGAAAAGAACGATTTAAATTGTTACATAAAGCATTTTCGACTATTTTAAGAAAGAACTAGCAAATATCGCTTACTCGCTCGCTCTTTTGGCGTTGTACCTGCCTTCGCCATTAAGTGGTGGTGTCAAACAGAATCTCCTCTAGTTATTCTTTTTTTTTGTTAGTTTTCGTACAGTTTTCGAAGCAGCTTTTACTTTGTTTGCAGACGAGGACGCTGCAACGGGGCTGAAGAAACGTAACGAGCTTGTAAATGGTAGTCATAAACGAAGATATACAGATGGGAGCCAACACTGAACAACTAAACATGACCAGTGAACAGCAATAATGAGAAAAATTCAATCCAAAGACCCGAATTTGTCAATAACTGACCTCCAGGCTAAGAGAGACTCGCAGCCAAATCGCGTCTGAGAAGTAAAAAGTTACCCCAATAGCGTTTGTAGTGCCTTTTAAGGGTTAACAGTCCGTATTCGTTTAGATTTTTTAGTGATGCGCGGAGCGAAGTGGGGCATAGGAAGCACTCATCCTGTGCTGGTGTTTGCCTGTCCGCCCGTCCGTCATAATAACTTTTGAATTCGTTGTGGATTCATTTTAATTTTTGCACGCACGTTCTGTGCTTTATTTGTTGATTTCAGTTCGAAAATCAATAAAGTTGGGAAAGGGGTTTTGAGGAAATGACTTTCACAGATGAAAATTATTCTGAAGTCATTAGTTCGATACCGTTCTCATCACAATTCCGGGATATTAATAAGAAACTAGCCTTGTCGTTTTCTTCGCTCACTCTAATGGCGTCGATCCAAGCTTCGCACGGTTTACTTTCTAATTAGTTTGCCTGATCGAGCTTTGACGTCATTAACTGTTTTCAGAACAGTTTTTCGCGAATTTTAGGGCCAAAACATCAAGCTAAAGCAATGAAAATAAGCCTACGCGAAGATCTTTCATTTATGCTACTGTCATCTTTGTAGGTGCCTTAGTTCAACAGGAGTAGAAGTACACGCACGCACATATTGCACGTTATAATGATGTAGATAAAATACATGACACGACGTGAAATAACGGGGCTGAGTTGTGAGATAGTGGTCATCGTGGCTGAGTTGTGAGAGAGCTCAGCCTGATTGCTGGAGGTTTGCGGATCTGATCGAACCCCTGGAAAGGGAACCTTGGCAAAGTCCCCACCAGGACTGCCGGCCAGGGTAGTGTGAGAGGCTACCATGCTCCTTCAGCGGCTATGGGAACTATTCTGGTCAATCTTTCGACCCCTACGATGATCGGAGGTTTCCCGGATCGAATCTCCTGGTTGGCACCTCCCTTTACCAGACATTTCTTCTTTTCTAAAAGTCTGGTAATGTTCAAAATTGAGCCGGTTCAGCCATACAAGCATTAAGTTGCTTCGGCCGACTTAAGGCTCAAAGAAATTAATTAAAAACAAAAACGTCAATCGGATATCAAATTTTGAAACATGACACATAAATGATATCTAAATGGAGGTTCGTTACGTCTTTCAATTGTCGGAGTGATGCAATGTTCAACAAGTACTCCAATGCATTTTTTTTTTTTTTTATAAATAGGGACTTAGCGAATCTCAGCTACGAGTTGATGCTTGTACAACATTTTCATGTCACGTGTAATTTACGTTGGTTGCCAAGAGTAGTTGTCCTTCCCTCTCCGCTTGCGTGTCGTTGAAGATCGATTGTGAAGAACGCTAAGTAATAACATTCTTGCGTGCATCAAACGAAGAAGCAAAGACAGCGTTTCGTTCTCTAAGAAGGACCATCGAGAAAGAAGGGGGTGGGGGTAGGGGAGGAAGGGCATTGAGAATGTGACCCTCTTTTGTGTTGACACAAGGAGAACGGAAGAAGGGTGACGTCACGGCGTCTTTTGTGCCGTGCGGGGGCGTCTTAATGGACCCTTGCCGATCGGCGCGCAAACAGACTAGTCCAAGCTTTTGTGAAGATCCAGACAGCGTTTCAAGCTAATGCTGACCATCGGAGCGGCCGGTTTACAATCCAATACCCCGACCCCCACCCCGGTCCTCACAATTCTGAATTCTTTGGGTCCTGACGAAAAGATGGTATAGTTTGGCTGAAGAACTTGGACTTTTCATTTTTTAAATTCATTTTCTATCCCTAACCACTTCCACACCACGACGTACACTTACGCAAGAAGACAGCTAGGCCGAACTAAGTCCAGCTAAGAAACCAGCGGCTATGTAGTCCCAAACGGTCTTCTGTACACTTCCGCCACTTTCGAAAATGTTGAGGCGCACACCTCTATCACGCACTGCAACTTTGCTCGCTAGTATATCGGGTGTCCCAAAAGTCATGGATCACCCGAGTGGTATACCTGGGTAATACACCGTGTGTTCATGCTGATTTGCCGGGGATTTTTATCTTTGTTCATGCTATTGGTACCATCAGCACGAAAAAAAAGACGTTCTCCACACTTGTCCGGAGTTCTCCACAATTGTCCAGAGTTCTCCACAATTGTCCAGAGTTCTCCACAATTGTCCAGAGTTCTCCACA
>JAHWFP010230956.1:20794-33848 GCA_023313725.1 Lithobius niger
TGTTGTACCACACTGCATGCTTCCAGTACGATCAACAAGAATTTTTCGGGTATCAACCTCATGGAACGGAAATAGGGGGGAAGTACTGAGAGGCCTCCGAGGATTTTGCGGGAGTTCGAATGCTAGTTTGATTTCTACTGCTAACAATGACTTGTGTACCAAATTTAATTCTTTTAGCACTATCTGCAAGAATTTGTTGGTCAGGCCTCAAGTAGGGGACACAGAAGGGGGCCGTTGTGGTGCCTTGTAGATTATCCCGAGGGAGTTCCATAGCTAGTTCATTTTTTACTACTATGAATGACATGTGTACCAAATTTCAAGCTTTTAACTCGATTTGCAAAAAAAGTGTTGGTCCAACCTCAGTGAGGGGGCACCGCAGGGCGCTGGGGGCTCTTTGGAGGTATTTCATGGGGATTCCAAGGCGTGTTCCATTTGTACTGCTAAGAATGACTTGTGTACCAAATTTCAGGCTTTTAGCTCGATTTGCAAGAATTTGTTGATCGTGCCTCAGGGAGTGGGTACAGGGGGGCGCTGGGGGCCCTTGGGGGAATATCATGGGAGTTCTCTGGCTGATTCTATTTATGTTGCTAAGAATGACTTATGTACCAAATTTCACGTTTTTAGCTTGATCTGCAAGAATTTGTTGCCCAATCCTCATCGAGGGTGCACAGGGGATGCTGGGGGGGGGGGCTGTCGCCTTTGAGGACATTTCATGGGGGTCCATGGCTGGTTCGATTTGTACTGCTAAGAAAGACTTGTGTACCACATTTCATGCTTTTAGCAGGATTTTCAAGAATTTGTGTACTCTACTTAATGATTTCTGCCCAGTGTTCTTCAATTTAATGTATTATTAGTGAAGAACACTGGGCGAGAATACTACAGCCACATGAAAATCTCGTTCATAAGGCCCTGGTCGATGTTAATACGTGCATTTTAAGCTATAGAAATTGAAAATCAGTTCATTGGTTCGATCTCTAGGTGAGAGCAAAGTTTCTAGCCCATTTGGCTTTCCGTCACAAAAATATTGTAGTTACATTAAAATAGCATGCGGAAGGCCCTAGACCTTGTCCATACCTACTCTTAAGCTATAAAACTTGAAAATCGGTTCAGTAGGTTAGATCTCCAGGTCCCAACAAGAACAAGAGCAACAACAACAACAACAAGAAATGGCCGTACTGTGGACGCCGAACGGTTCGATTGTTGTCATTAAAATTTACAATGCAGTGAAATAGTTACGACACGACCCCAAATACCGAATTTTGTTGCTCTATTTAAATCCTGGGCGAAACTATAGCAGTTCAAAGTTTGACGTTTAACATGGAAGTTCATGCCGAAGCTTACATAAGGACCGATACCCCGATTCTTACGTAAGTCTCAGCATGAACTTGCATGTTAAACGACAAACTTTGAAATCCTATAGTTTCTGCCTGTTGTTGCTGTTGCTGTTACTCTTTGGTTTCACCTGGAGATTGAACCAATGAACCGTTTTGCAAGTTTTATAACTTAAAACGTAGGTATTGAACAATGCCTAGGGCCTTTTGAACGCTATTTTAATGTGACTACAATATTCTTGTTATACTTCTTCTTTTGGTTGGGGAAATTTTGCTCTCACATAGAGATCGAACCAGTGAACCAATTTTCAATTTTTACAGCTTAAAATGTAGCTAATACGTGTAAAAGAAGCTCAGGCTTGCTTTTTGTGATGCTGGAGATGCCTTTACATGTAGTATTGCTACGCTGATGGCGTTCATGTCTTTTACATGTGTTGAGTTTAGTAACAACGAAAATCTCAACATGAAACTGTGGAAACGTGTCCTGTATGGAGAAAAAGTGCCCTTAATCACGTTGATTTGTGTTACTGGCTACTAGCTAGCTAGTTAAGGACTCTGCTTCCATGTTATTTCCCATGGGTATAAGACACGTTTGCAGGCAAAGTTTGGGAACGTTAGGGAAAGTGGCAAATCTAAATTTTTGCACACAGCTAAAGAGTCGTATCATGGGGAAGTGCCGTTTTCTAAAACGGGAGCTGCAGCTAGAAGCACGTGGCCGCGAAGTGGCGCTAAGTGAAAAATTATTGCTGTACCATTGTCATCCAACAGTAGATTATAACTTGCTTACGTGTTATACGCTTATCGTTTCAGTACTTAATTCAGAATATATTGTTGCAAATGGGTGATTCACTAATGGGTGAATGGGTGTTTTGGTTGGCGCGTGGCTCCCTCATGGCTGTGTACAAGGCCCTTTGTCCGGCCATTGCTTGACTATCACCTGCCATTCCTCTGCACGGCTCGGAGGCATATTAGGTCATTGCACACTGCTGTAAACGAGTGTCTCAGGATCACCACTGGTTGCCTCATCTCCACTCCAGTGCAAGCAGCCTGTGTTGAAAGCAATGAACCGCCCCTGCATATCCGATCAGAGGAACTCCTGGTCACCCTGTGCATAAGGAATGTCAGCAGAGGAGCCTCGGATCATGTAGGGAGGATCATACGAGACTGCTCTTACCTCGGACCGAGAGGGTGCTGCTGGGTACGCCACAACCTTGCTACAGTGGCTTAATTCGCCATTCGGCCCACTTTGTGTCTCCACGGCACGGTTAGCCCCCTTCCCCCAAGCCCTTGGGTCTGGTGTCCGCGGTTTTCCGGTGTCTTTGACTCGGGGTACACTGAATGTGACGTTTATTATGATGAGTCGTTTTGACGTTGGCATCGGAGTGGCGGTACCGTCACTCAAAGTTTTTCTGCAACGTAAAGTTTTGGCTATCGGGTCGAGCACCTGCTGTGAGCTTGTGGCAATCTCGATGGCCCTGGACGTTGCCCTTGACTTAATGTTGACCTTCTTTGTGGTTCTCACTGACTCTTAAGTCGGCTTTACTCAATTCAGCAGTCAATAAACAACGTGGATTTTAAGGACCCGCTCATGTATTCAATCTGTTGGAAGCTGCGAGCTGTACAGCAGAGGGCGGCAGTTGCCCTGAAGTGGGTTAAGGTTCATGTAGGCTTTCTGGCAACGTCGTGTCCGACGGCCTCGCTACAGAGGCTCTCAGTGATAGTCTAAGTATTGCAGAGGTGTCTCTAGCCTCCTCCGTCCGAAGGAAGACGCCTATCCTACGCGATTATTTTCTGCAGAAGTAGAATAGCGAGCGGAAGAATGCTTCTTCCGGTCGAATGTTATTCCGCCTGCCACCAAACTGTGGTTTGCAGTCTGCGCTTGATAGTCTCCCACTATGGGCTGTGAGGATACTTTCCAGGCTATGGACTAGTCACTCCCTGCTTCCTGCGCTTCAGCACAGACTTGGGTGGATTGATTCCCCTCTGTGCACGGTGTGCAGGGTAGATCTGCCTGCAGAGAATCTGATTCTATTTTGTAAAGCGTATGTGAGGCAGAGGACCACGATCACTCAGTGGGTTGCTTCCCATCCGACGCTTGCAAATTTGTTGGCTCTGTGGGAAGGAAGGAATGGTCACCAACGGCTGCGTGTCATTGCTAGGTGTACTCAGAACACAAAGATGATACTTTAGACCATATTGCGAGTTCTTTCGCCTCCTCCGACCTGGGTTAGATGTCTGGGATATATGGTTTTGGGAATCATAGTGGAGTGGGGACCTCAGTGCACTAGTGCTCGGTGTGTGTATGTGTGCATGGTGGAGCTTCGTGATTGTTCTCCAAGGCGTGTCGAGTGGAGTGTCACTACGAGGTCACAGTGTAGTGGAGTTTCAAAATGTGTTTTCGACAGAGGGTTGTGCGTCGCAGGGAGATCAACGCTCAATACATGACGAAGTTGAGGAGTCCCATGAGTTGTGCTGTGCAGTGGTGTGAATGCGTCTTCCCTTGTACAAAGTTGAGGTTTTCCCATGTGCTGTATGGTGGTGTAACAGGAGTTAGACCCGTCAGCATCGCAACGATTCGGTGACGTGATTTTGGTTGCATGGTTGCACGGTATAGAAATAGTATAATCAGTTGCCTTTTACTTCAGTTGTAGGGAGCGTGCGACCTTGGGTCAAGACTCCGGTAAATAAAAATTTAAGTTGATTCAATAAGAGACAAAGGTTATTGCAAAGGTTTGGTTTGGTTTTTACAGTACACGAAATCAAACTGAATTATCTGCCCCACGACGATAAGAGGACTATTTTGCTGGAAAGAAGATTAAAAAACAAAATGCAGATCGTCGGCACAGGATCCAATCGGGTAAAAAAAAGTAATTTTTTTTTTTAAAGAAGTAAGTTTTGGTTATCGGCCAAGTTTGCTGGTTAATCTAGACACAAGCTAGTGTGTCGCCGCCAAGCAGATAAGATTATTTATTAAGTGGTTATTGTTATTGTTGAATGTACATGACTACATACGTTTAATGTGAAAAATTATACACATCAATTTCGTCCAGACAAAAAAAAATGACACACATGATGATAAGATGATGTGACTCTTGGTACGTACGTTCAGTCCTATAAAAGTTGTGATATCCACCCAAAACCTAAACTTGGTAGACCACGCACTATTAAGCAAATGTTATGACTCTGGGCCACTTGTTCTTGCGCTATTGCCACGTTAAATGGTGGGGTTCCGTAAGTCGTTTTGTGTTTTTGGTAAAATCTTTGTTGACTAACTATGAATTCTTCGTATTTCAACGTAACTCATTTGAAATTCCCAATTTTACGACAAGTGCAGTTTTTATTTTATTTTTTATTTTTTTTTTATCCCGTTTTCCTTTCTCTCCAGAATTCGGGATCGGTCTTCTTTTCCCCCATCGCCCCTAATTTATGGCTTTTGAGTTCCGGCGAGCGGGCTACTTGGGAGCATTAATTGCCATCGGCCAAACGGGTGCACTCGGGCGGCAAGGATCAGCTACTGCGCATGCGTACAACGAGAAAGGCACCCGCCAAGATGGGTCGCATCTCTCTCCCTTTTTCTGCCCCCAACCCCCGTCTCTCCCGACCGGAAGTAGACGGAAATTTGTAGCCGAGGAAATCCGACTCCGAAGAAACCAATGTGCCGTGCTCCGATTGGTCGTTGTAGACATCCGGGCATTCCAGTTGCTACGGTAACCAAACGGTTGCGTTTCCGGTTTGGGAAAGGAAAAAGTTTCGATTCCTCTAGCCCTCCCTTCCCTTTTCTGCATTCGTAACGATTGGAAGATTTAGCTTAGTAACGTTCAGTTTTTCCCTTTCTTCCCCCTACTTTCGTATTCCCCTTCTTCCCAGTTTGAGGAAAAGAAAGCCGGATGGCTAGTTTTTCAGTACTTAGCACCACGTAAACCCAGAAATTCGTTGCAACAACTGGCGTCACATGAAAAGACAACCATTTGTAACCTAACCTAAACCAATCTTACTTAAATAATTCAGTTAACGTCGTTAATAAGCCGTTATTTATGCCTTTTAGCAGGTCTAAAATTGCTCTTCTGGTCCTGAATGGCTCTAACTAGTAGACAAGAGACAAGGATAGGGATTTTTCGTTCTTGATCGATCTAGGTTTTCCCTGATGTGCAATGGTTCGGTCCATTTCAGTAATCCAAGTCGCTTACAGCATAAAATGGAAAATTCTTCGAAATCCAGGGAGTGGAAACCAAAAACAAACGCACATCTCTTGGTGCTTTATTTATGCGCGCAGACTTTTCATTGGTGGAAAGTTTATGGTACAGAAGAGTTGCTCTTAAACGGAAACCCAAAATCGGGTTCCTAAGAGATGGAACCGTACGAATCGCGCGTGCGCACCAAACGCCTTCTCTAGTTCAGCCTACTTGTTGAAAGTGTTCGGCAAAACAATTCGAGTTTCGTCAGGAGCGAGAGGCATGAAGGACGAGTCTCCTACACCATTCTAACCCTTTGTTCCACCGTTCATATTGAGGCCTGATCCCACGCCGCTACTTGTCGAACTAGTGTCCGTTTTTACTTTTGCGGAAACTTTCAGTTAATGTTTTTACCTATTAAATATGAATAAAAATATCCCCTGTGCTAAGAATAGGCCAAGCATGTGTCAAATCTCAACAACAAACGTTAAACGAACTTAAAACGCGGAAGGCATTTGTTTTCTGGAGCCAAGGCCGACTGGAGTAACCCAGTTCTCGTGGGTGCCAAGTTTAAGCCGCTCAGTACCGCTTTGGGAAAATAAGATTTTGGCGATGTTAAATCAACTGGCTTGGAGCCACAGGAAGTGAAACGATGGAAAACAAAGCGAGTTACATGGCTTGCATGGATTGCGACATGCAATGCAACGAGTAGCTGATTAGTTTCCGCCGACTAAATGTGGATCAATTCAGAGAAAATTGCTGGGTGTTGTGTTTCAAGTAAACAATCACACAAACACCCATTCAGGTTTCAGGGTGGATGAAAACCGCACGGCTCCCGCACGAGATATAGTTTGATTTTAGGGGAGCTGGTTGGACTACAGGTGCATGTGTCGTCCATATCATTACGTGACATTATTCCAGCACATTTTTTACGTCTGGTTTTCAATGGTCAACCCGTGCAAAACATAATTTTGCTCTGTTCTGTAACATTTCTGTTATAGAAGGACCCTGTGATGCATCGTACTCGTGTCGATTGGGGTGTGTAGAAAATAAATCTTAGTGATTTCGGATCGGAATGACCTAGCAAAATTGTCCCTCTCTCCGTCTGGTGCCGGGGCTCCGGCTAGGAACGCGCCAAATGTTCAACGCAACTTTCGTCGCATGAACGGCTGCCATGTTTTTTTCTGACGGAGCTGACCTATTGCTATGGAAAATACACAGAAGTTTATTTGACACTGACTGGGACAAAAGTAGGGCACGGGTGCAAGCTGGTTTTATCGATGGTATGCGGCCCCAGCCTCAGTCCCGTACCGTCAACCTAAACGGCAGTTTGAATTTTTAGGACATAAAGGAAAGATATTTAGGGCTTAGTTTCAATTAGCTCTCACCCACAACGATTTCTAGACAGACTGTTTCTCCCTTGTTTGGGCTCGTCAGTAGAGAATTTCTTTTGGATGAGAGCTCGTCATATTTGGGGCTAAAATCTACGATGCATTATTTTGATTTCTTGACATGAGCCCTGCACCAGTCAGAATTAAAGTAACCGGATCAAATTTTCACCATTCTACAATTTTATCACTAGAGGGGGGGGGGGGGGAGGAATAGAAAATGTGATCTTCTATTTTTCGATGAACCGCCAGGGGCGGCGTCAGACCAGGACCTACCCGGGTCCGTGACCTGGTAAAAAAAAAATTTATCAGTTTCAAGTTGTTTGTTAAAAAGGTTTTCAACTCTTGAGCCGTCCGCTGCCCGCACAGCATGTTGTAGCTGGAAAGTGCTTCCTTTAAAAACTCAATCACATTTACAAAAACCATTCCATTCTATAATTTATTAGGCCCCAGCCTAATGCCATGCGCCCCAAACCTACATCTAAAGAAAATACACTACGGACTGAAACACCACATTTTAACAGCAACAGTGTAAACTTAAAAATAGATAATCAAGAGCATTTTAACATGCTTATGAAAATTGTTATACTGGCTGTTTTTTGAGAAATTTTTCACCTGTTGTCTAGTGTTTTCTGCTAGCTTACCAGCTGGATATTAAAACTGTTAATTTAGTAGGATACAGTATAAGTCTATAGTAAGACATAGTAGTAATGACAAATGATTGGCACGGCAGATTGATAAAACTGCTAATTTAAACCATGAACGGGGTTTTATCATTGCATTCTTAGTACCCCGGGGTCAGTGGCGAATCTACCTGCCAATGGGGGAGGGGGGGGGGGGGAAGAAACCGCGCCTTCCCTCATTTAGAGGTCTCTAATTCTCCAGCCGTCGGTTTCGAGAATAAGACGTTAGGGTAATTTGATCCTCTCCCAACCAAAAGGCAAAGTCGAGAATATGAATCTTTGTCGGCTGGTCGAACTACAAATAGCGTACCCCCACCCCACCAAAAAAAAAAGGGTTTTCAAAGATCTATCCGTACCCGGGGTATTACAGGGCCAAAAATATTCAGATCCCTCCCATCTCAAAAGTAAGTTTTTCTTATCCCTTTTCAAGTTAAGTGTAGATGATATCCTCTGGACTAATTAGAAAATGTAGTATTTAACATCGACAGGTCCCCAATTGTGTGGAAAACGAGCTATGACTTCTTGAAAACATTCAAGTCAGTGTTGTCATCTACCGATATTTGCATCTCACCCCTCTTGTAACAATATGAAGGAACACGGCAATGAAGGAGTGCTCAGCACTCACTGCTGAGAACTTGATCAATATTTAAACGAGACCCGTATTACACCCATTGTGTAAATCCAGACACACGCTAGTGGAAAGGCAGCCACTACTGACTGTGTCTTTTTAACTGTAACGACATTATACCTGATTTCAGTCTACTAATGTAATTTCCGCATGCGGTAGAAATGTTTGAAAATCGTCGTAATCAGGTGTCTTGGGTCCAGTAACGAAGAATATTTCCACATTAAAGTGTGGGAACTTGTCCTTTATGGAGAAAAAGTTCCATGAATAACGTTGATTTGTGTTATTGGCTAGCTAAGGACAGGGCTCCTATGTTAATTCTCATGGGGTAGTCTATAAAGACACGTCTACAGCTCGTTATGGAAAGTCCACATATCTCAATTTTGGCACACAGATAAGGATTAGTGCGGAGAAGTGTCTTTTTCTAAAATGGGGGTTGCAGATAGAAGCACGTGGCTCTGAAATGGCGCGTAAATGTAAAACTATTATTGTAACCATTGTTTGTATTGTCATCCAACAGTCTATTATAGCATGCTTAAGTGTTATACGCGCATTGTTTCAGTACTTAATTGTCAGAATACATTGTTGCTGCAAAGAGGCGGAAGTGTCGTTATCTGTAGGTGCGATTAACTTGGCTAATAGGATTAATCTTCGCGGCCTTTCCCTGGTTGACTGATATCACTACTTTCAAAGACCGACCCGTTTTGGAAACTTTGCGGCTTCTCTTATACCAGTTTTTGTTTTTGGTGGATTTAATTTAGGAGTACAAATAACCTGGTTCGAACGAGTCTCCCATTGTTGTATCCGTGCTGTTAGCATCATCATAACGTGTGTATCTCTTAGCTAGCAACCGATACACCATGGACTACCATAGTTGCTGATGAGGTCTCAGTCAAGTCGCCCGCTGTTTATTGCTTTGGGTGCGATTAAGTGTCCTGTACCGCAGTGAGGTAATTACTCCAAGATTTCAGTGAGTAAATCCATTGGCTTGCAAATTTAAGAAGGGATGATTTGGTTCGATTCTACATTGATCGAATTTTCGTTTTCGTCTTCAGGCTACGATAAAATCGAGAGAATAACGTCTGCAGTTATTTTTAAGAGTAAACCTACCAAAGCTAAGGTTGCAGGAAATTTACCATTAAACTCGATTCCATCAAAATGATGAACGACTTTTCAGTTACGGTATTTCCAATATGGCCTCACCGTTTACTGCAATATTACTATAGCAACTCAAAGACAGGTTGCTTTGGTGTATTCTTCGCGTTGTGAAGGAGATTAAATCCCTCACACCCGAGAGGCTCAAGCCACTAATCACACGTGTACAGGGGAGGGGATTAGTGGCGCAACATTGCAAATTAGGCTTAAGTTGATAGGCTTTGCGCTGTGACGATAAGGGACTGCAGACGCCAAGCACGCGCACCATCACTCACGTTGACGGCCACCTAAGTTCTTTCCATCCTATCACCCCCCTGCCGATCAATGGACTGGTCCGTCGGGCGGCCATTAGCGCTGGGTTTCAATAGATCACTGTTAACACTGTTCGTTCAGGAGAGTGGTGGATGCCTGAACGGGTAATTTATGGCCGAGCACACTTGTTGCTTGCTAAACTGTGGCATCTCGTTGTTCTAAAACACCGAAAGCAAGTTAGTGCCTTTTCCGCGCTTTCAGCAACACTGAAAACGCATTTGCACATCCTTTAAACCATTGAATGTGCAACACGAATCAGGGGTGCCCATACCTCCCCTGAAATTAAAACGGCAGTTTAAAAAACTAAGGCCTAAAAGCTGAAAATGTAGGCCTGAAATCACGTTGGCTCGGTAATATCAAATCTCCCCACCGTGTTGCATAAATGAATAGGCTTACTCTCGAACCCAATTCTCAGTTAGCTGCAACTTACGAAATTAGAACGGCAGGTAAAAATTAGGTCTAAAAGCTGACAATTACGCCTAAAAGCTAACACGTTTTCACCGGCAATTGTTATGGTTACTATACACTTAGATTATATAATCGAGATGGCTGTTGCAGTGCGCGATAAAGGTGAGCACCTCAACACTTCAGAAAGCGGCGGAATTGGTGAAAGTGCACAGAAGACCGGTTGCGACTAGGTAGCTTAGCTTTTGACGCACTCCCAGCCGTAGCCATGGTGCCAGAAGGAGAGGGACAATTTTGCTAGATAAATCCCACCAGAAATTCCTAGGTTCCTTACATGCCACAATCGACATGAGCACGACATCACAAAGCCCGTCTCTTCCCGAAAATGAAAGGGGTGGCTAAGGCTGGACTCGAACCGGGGACCTGTGGTCCACAAGACGACCATGCTAACCATTAGGCCACCTAAGTTTACTTGAAACAAATCGTATACTTCATTAGCACCGTACATGTTCACTTCGGTGTTCTCTTACATCATACTCAGGAACTGCTGTATAAACCGGAAATGTGAGTGTAGAAAATAAACCAATTATTACAGCATCTTTCCGAGTAACTGATCTTCACAACTCAAAAACTCCTAGTTGTTATTTTTATTTGCCCGTTTAGTCGAAGATTTCGTTTTTGGTAGTGTTATGGCAAACTATACGTTAAGACACGGCCGTTTATTTATTGAACGCTGACTTTTACGGAAAGAATGTACACCCCGTTTCCACGGGCACCCCCCCCCCTCCCCAAGCGTTACCGTTCGATCTGATTGTTTTAAGGCGCCACCTACACCTTATCGCACCCAACCTGTTCGCTCTCCGGCTAATGAAGCAATTAAATCGTAATTTAATTTTCCTCTCAACTAATTAGATGAAATTTTTTTTAAAACGGCGCTTTAATTCCGAGGCTTGGCGAAGCTAATGACGTCATTAGGTTGGCTGTATTGCAATACGCATGCGCTTGGTCAACCCTACTTCTTTACAATAAAGTACAAGTTTCTGTATTGATCTAGCGACGTTGTTGTATCGAGGTCGTGATGTAGAAATAGCGATAATTTATTGATTTGTTTGCGTTTTGAAAGGAATTTTACGAAAATTCAGAATTTTGCGTTGCGCTTGCGCATAGCTTTAATTGCCTCATGATAGACAGGATAGCATGATAAGCAAGTTTCAATGGATGTATTCTAATTGAAATATGGTGTACGCCGACGGCTGTTGTCACTTAACTAGCTGCCAATTATATTTGCTTAATCGATTTTAGGGACAGAATAGGGGCAATGTATGTTATACAAAATTTAGGCGAAGTTCACGAATTCGTGTTGCTGAAGTTTCTGAGCTTCGAGTGTTCGTATTTTGTCACAGCAGATTCCTTGTCTGTGACGGTAAGCGGAAAAAATATCCCCGGAAGAAATATCCCGGTGTAAATATCCCATGGAAAAAATATCCCAGTAAAAACATCCCCGAAAAATTATAAAACATGAATTTGGGGCAATATTAAAACACCTGCTTTATGAGTATCAAGCCGTAATTTATACCATTGTCATGCAGTAAAAAAACGTCTGGTGGTGGACCTGCGTTTGTACTCCATTCCCCTAACAAAAAAATAAGAAAAGTGGTAAGGAATGAAACCTATCTCCCTAATAACTACTTCGAGTATTACAAACGTGATAGGTCTATTAGTGGCATACGCAGGAAAATATTTGGAGAGTAGCCAGCCCGACGCCCCACCCACCACCCCTATCTTTTTCATTGAACACGAACGTTTGTCTAAAAAATATAAATAAAAAAATTAATGTTAACCTCACCGCCAAAAAAATTTACGTTGAAGGGGAATAAACTGGCACGCGGGGGGGGGGGGGGGGGGGAATCATGGGTTTCCACCCCACCCCCCTCTCATACCGGCGGCATACGTTCTTGGGGACCTTAGGGGCATTTCTGTCCTCCATTTTGGTACCTTTGGAACGTTTTAGTCCTCAAAACCAAAAAAAGTTTAAAAACACTTAAAGACTAGAAACTTCTACTTCCTTATTGAGTGAAAATTTAGTATGTCCTCGTGCACCTGGGAGCAAACTGTACAGGCTTGATGGCGTCACGGAATTTTCGTTTCCTTTTGAATCGGTGATAGTGCCACTTTAATGTCGTCCATTCCACAGTGGTACTGAGTCCGTAAAACGCATGCTGCGGTAGGGGTTGTCCATAAATCGTGCTATGGTAGAGTAGTCCATAGAATTAAATCGTACGACCAATAAAAAAACATTATGACTGCAGGGGATATTATTCCCGGGGATATTTTTTCGGGGATATTTATACTGGGATATTTTTACTGGGGATATTTTTTCCGGGGATATTTTTCCTAGATTCGTCTCTGACAACAAGTGAACTTCTCTAAACTGGACGAATGACTCGGCTAGAGGCCGTGGCTAGAGGGGAAGGGCGTCAAAAGAAAATACTGTAGAGGGGTTTAGCTAAAACAGTCCAGCTTTAGCCATTAGCTTTTGACCCAACTCTAGCCTTAGCCATTGTACCAGAAGCTAAGAGGAACAATTTTGCTCGGTAATTCCCGTCGTAAATTCCTAGGTTATGTTAAATGCCACAATCGGCATGCCACAAAGCTCTGGATACGACAGGCAGTGATAGAAGACAAAGCTAGCATGCAACCGTTTTTTTATACACTAATACTAAACGCTGACCGGTTCGAGTTCCGTGTACATCTTAGCAGCGTGAAATTTGTGTTTTCTAACCAACTCTTCTGATTGGTCGAACGCGCGAGCGAGTGCGACGTGCTCATTGGCTTAAAAATGGTCTCCAGGGTCCGTTTCCGGTTTCTTGGCCATGCTAACTAAATAGTGAAATGCGCTACCATTAACTATTTACAGCTTTTTTACGTTGGTTTCGTTCCTTTTTTTTTTGCTTTCGTTCCTTTTTAAATTGCTTTCGTTTTG
>JAHWFP010230956.1:33858-91612 GCA_023313725.1 Lithobius niger
CGTAAATAGGTTTGCATCCGTAGTAATTTAAACCTTCTCGAGGCCATTTGGCTTTCCGTGTTTAAGCTACCGATTATATCAGCCTGCATTCAGCAAGTAGGAAAAGTTCAGCCCCCCCCCCCCCTCGTCCCCTCCCAACCATGATGACAATTTTTCAGGTCATAAATGCACGTTTGCGTTTAAAATCTGGGACGATTAACTTCAATCACGCGTAAAATTACCTTAAAACGTGAGTGTTGAATGACAATGCAACAATGGGCTGGCTGAATCTCTCTCATATACTCGATGCTTGGGTGCGAAAACTCAAATAATGCAGCTGGTGTGCTGTGTCAGCGAACGTAGGTTCGAACGGTTGGAGAGTGGGAGGAGCAGGGCGTTGGGGGGGGGGGGGGGGAGAAAGACCTCCATTTGCATTATTCGGGTGTTTTGGCACGCGCCTCTTTGTCTGGCCTTAAGGCGCCATCTAATCCATTTCGCCTGGTCGCCTCTAGACTAATGAGACCTAGTGCCTTTCGCTCGCTTGGCCAGCTCTACAACGCACCAATGAGCGTACGGAATTTTTAATTTGCGCGTGCACCCGACTGAGTCGACCGATCGTCCTTCCCGATAGTGTGATGGTGATGACGATGATGATGGTGCTAATTTGAACGATTCTTGCACGAGCTGCGCTGATTTTTAAACGGGGTGAACGTGTTTGGGGAAAGCGGATTAGAGTTGCGGGGTAGAAAAGAGGGTTAGGGCGGTGTGTTTGTTTAAAGTTCTCGGTTACCCAACGGTGCGAAACAAGAACAAAAGTTTTTAAACCAAGGAGGGTTTTGCTTTGGCTGTTTTGTTTTGCCCCCGACCTTTAAAATAATCATCACGGGATTTTACAGGCTGACGAGTAGCAAGCACATCCCGGGCGATCCCATTTATTAAATGTGATTTTCAAATGAATACTTGGTTCGGCCCTTCAAAGGAGTGATATCAACACACCAAAACATTCGCCAAGTTAATCGCACCGCTTAATAGTTCGAAGGTTAAATGAAAACTATAGAACATTGCTACTTTCGGTAGCAATGTTCACGTTTTCATTTAACGTCCAAAGTATTATTCGGTGCGATTAAGTTGGCGAATGTTTAGTGTGTTGGTATCACTCCTTTGAAGGGCCGAACCATTCGGAACTTGGCGGCCCCTTTTACCAGTTTTGGTTTTTGATATGATATCACTCCTTTTTTTAAAATTGTGTATTGGCTCAACTCCACTACTGTGCACATGTGTACTATAAAGTGCCACGCCAACAAGAAATTGGTTTTCAACAATTTGCTACTACCTTTTGCCTATAGTCCGAACCATTCTCAACTTAGTCACCTCTTTATGGGTTTTTGGTTTGGTTTTAATTTTGTTGTAATTTGTATTACAATATTTAGTTAGTTTTGGTGTTTTGATATCACTCCTTTGAAGGGCCGAACTACTCTCAACTTAGTGGCCTCTTTACCAGTTTTTGGTTTTGTTTATTTTGCTTTGTTTTTACAGTTGGTTTATTTTTCGTGAATTGGACGTGAATTATTTCTTTGCAACGTTGTTTAGATTTATCGTGATGCACTAGTGTGTGTTTCGGCACGTACGTCAGTATCCACGTTCTCATTGTCAAAACTTTGGCCGTCCAATGAGAGACGATGCCGACAATACTAACAATGGTTATAACAATATTTTCGTACTTACGCGCCCTCCCACGCCATCCCTGTTACGCCCCCAGGCTCCAAACCATAAAAGATATGCAGTTCGTATTGTACTGCACCCATTCGTCCAATTTCATAGCTGGAAGCCTCCCCGTTATCTCGGTATCGATGAATAATCACCCAATGGAATTTAACATGGGGATGAGCGAATTAGCTAGCTAGCTAGTTAACACATTTACAACGTTATTGAGGGTCAGATTTTGCATTAGCTGGCATTCCTACATGAGTTAATTTTTGTCAGGTGGGTCATTGCTCTCGATTTCAACACAATTTAAGCTTTTGTACCGCATTATTATTTTTCCCCAAGTAGCTGAAATGTGCCCAACTATGCTTCAAGATATAAGACACTGACGCTATGGCGCCGCTCTACAATGGTTTACAACCTCGACAATTGAATTGATGTGATGTTTGTTGTGATTACTGTTGCCTAACTTGGTGCGACACACTAACGTGTGTCTAGAGTCTTTTCCCCAGTGGACCAGTGGAATTTCGTATATTTCATCCCATTGAATTACCATAAGATTCATCAGCGTGCCAATCGTTTTACCAAGCTGTTGACACAACGCCGAGAATGACTACTAGTGCTGAGTGGAGCTAACAATTAATGATAGTCTATCAGTCAAGTCGTGTTCAATGTTAGGCTGGTTTTACTTGCCCGGGGCGGTCATCCCGGTTCAACCAAGCTCATTGAGCATTCCTTTCGCGTTGCAGCCTAAGGACAAGTCGCCATGATTGATACGGCATCCCCTCTGTTATTAAAATTAAGCCTCATTAAGGACTTGCTGCGCCTCAAAATGGCGACCGCGAGAACTACCGCAAGCGTTTCACGGAAATAAGAGTGATGATGGCGTGAAGAGAGAAGGAATATTCCACAACAGAGGGGCCCCCCCCCCCCCCCCCCCCCCCCCCAACTCCCTCCCACAACCCAAAGTCATCTACGTACATGTCTAGCTATGTGTGCGTTTCGTATTTTTCAAGGCTTTAATCGTGTTCGACGATGCATATTAACACCAGCCCTTCCGGCATGGAGAGTTCATTTAGATGCAAATGGCGCTCCATACGACGTGCGTCTCTTGACTGGAGCGTTATTTTCTTGCATATATGTATATATTTTTTTTTCTGGTGTGATTTTTATGCTTATTTATGAACCTTATATCTCCGGAATCTTTATAAATAATAATAATATTTGAAGTACCTATTTTATCTCTTTCAGAGCCAACGAAATGATGATACGGATTTCACAATAATGTTGAGTACTAGCTGACTGGCAACATGTCTTCAAGGTACATTCCTCCCACCTCCATTTTTCGAAATGGCTCCAAAGGTCTATTTACTTCCCGTTAGTCAATTCCTTGCTAAAAATCCGTTTTAAAATGTGGCGTCTAGGAGATTTTCTGTTGAATGTTAAGGAACTAATTTAATAGCATCCTGCGGTTATATGATCTTTTGCGCACTTACAATAACCATAACAATTTAATCCGTGTGTGTCGTGTACTAATTTTCAATCGTTAGCCTAAAAAACGATAATGTGCGATGCTAAAATACAAAAACCTTTCCGATTTGCGACGGAACAATTGTTGTGTTCATG
Source organism: Lithobius niger (assembly GCA_023313725.1). Lineage (NCBI taxonomy): Eukaryota > Metazoa > Arthropoda > Chilopoda > Lithobiomorpha > Lithobiidae > Lithobius > Lithobius niger. The sequence goes on from JAHWFP010230956.1 coordinate 37,168, forward strand.
CTGTTTCGTCTACTATCTTAGTTGGCCTTGCATTACTTCGCCGAGTCTCGCGAACGGTGCGATGGTAATATGCGCGGTTGGCGATCTGTGCGTGGCTGTTATAAGGCAGGCGGAATGTACCTTTAAGGACGGCAATCTGTCTGACCTAGGACGATATACTGGACAAGCAGATTCACAATTAAAGGTCGACTGTGATATTTCCGCTTTGAGATTATGGGATGGCAACTGCCATTACAGCTAAACAATGGTGAGCAAATTCAGTCACAGTATAACTAAAAAATGTTGGAGAAAACTTAAGTCCGACGATTAAAGTAAAACACGCACTGCCACAGTTAAACTATGGTACTGTTTGCAAAATGTATCGTAACACGCGTAAAATTTTGAACCCCTTTTCCAATAGCTGTTCGATTTTATAAATTGATGTTTGTATCGTTTTTAAGACATACAGCGTTTTCACATTTGTCGCAACCTGCCCAATATATGCGTTGCCTTCGTTGCACACCACAGGAAAGATTACGACAGAAATGATGAATTATGGGACGTGTATCTCACGAATCTCATTCGAGCGAGAGCAGAACGGTGTGCAAGGTGTGTACCATAAGCGTCGCCATGTTCTTCTGTTTTTAAAATTGTTGTTTTAATCTGAAATCGCGGTTATGCTCTTTATAGGGCGTTACAATAATTTTGTAGATTACATAAATAAATAGGTTGTAGAATTGGCCTCTCACGAATGTCAGACGACAACCGGAAGTTAGCTGGCGCCATGTTGGCATTACAGGCGTCGGCCAAGTGTCGGAAGGGATGCTGATTGCGAAGGTTTGAAGTGCATTGTTTCTAGTATAGTTGCAACCCTCTGATTAGACTAACCCGTCTGCATGTACCCGTTAGTGGCATCTTTCAGCCGTATTGCAGAAGTTGCCAATCGCGAGCTCTTTCTCAGATGGCATTGCTGAAACGATGATGTCGCTTATGGTATTAATAATAGAGGTATTTACTCTAAACGAGATACATACACTTTTCTCGGTATAAAATACCATCACAAGGCTTAATTCAACTCCCGCAACTTGCTCGGTTACTGTATGTTAGTATTAAAACACGCGTAAGTGTATAAAATACGGATGCAAGCCTTAAAAAACTCAAAAGTCTAAAGGTCTCAAAAAGGTCTCATAAGTAAAAGCATCTCCAGCGGCCCAAAAAACAATCTGGAGCTTCCTTTACACGTATTAGTGCGACCCTGATGGCTTATATGTCTTTTTCTTGTTCTTTTTCTTGTTCCCTTAGAGCATTAAGGTTTTTTTTTATGGATTATATCACTATTTTATACGCCTAATCGTGTTTTTAATATTAAAATATATTTTTCTTTTTCTCAAAGATAGTCCAGGTAAATTAAAATAACTAGAATTTTGATAATGAGATAATGAGATAATCGCGATATGAGATAACTGAAATGAATGCTTTTTGAGATAAATCAGTCACATTAAAATAGGGTTCAAAAGGACATGGTATTTGCTAATACCTGCGTTTTAAGCTATAAAAGCTGAATATCGGGTCATTGGTTCGATCGCTAGGTGAAAACAAACTTTCCCCGACAAGAAGAACAACAACATTATCGCAGACACATTAAAATAGCACTGAAAAGGCTTTGGGCCTTGTCCATATCTACGTTTTAAGCTATAAAAGTTGAAAATCCGTTCATTGAATCGATCTCTACAGGTGAAAGCAAAATTTCCCCCAAAACAAGAACAACAGCGAAAAACAACTAGAAATGGCCATGCTGTGGAGACCAAACAGTTCGACAGTAATTGTCATTAAATTGTTAATGCAGTGACATTTTGAAATCTAAGGTTTCAAATTTTGACGTTTCGCCAGCAAAAACAACGAGAACAACAAGAATATTGTAGCCAGATTCAAATAGCGTTCAAAAGGGCTATGGTCCTTGTTAATATATAAATTTTAAGCTATAAAAATTGAATATCGGTTCATTGGTTTGATCTCCAGATGTAGTACAGCTGTTAAAGGCCATAATTTGGGCTAATCGTGCACATAGAGCTAAAAGCCATGACAGTACACAAGTCATTGTTAGCAGTACAATTCGAACCAGTCGTTGAACCCACATGAAATAACCCCCTCCCTCCACCCTGGCCCCTTAGCGTCCCCTGTTTCCTCTCCCTGAGATTGCACCAACAAATTCTTGCAGATCTAGCTGAATGCATGAAATCAGTCATTCTTAGCCGTACAAACCGAACTAGATATGGAACCCCCTCGAGATACTTCCCCCCCCCCCCCAGTAGCCCCTCTGAGTTCCCTCCATGAGGCTTTTTAACACATTCTTGTAGATCGAGTTAAAGGCATGAAATATCGTCCACTTCGTTCGTAAAACCAAAAGCAAATTATGGACACACAATTGTTGTTGTCTGGTTTTATATACTTTTGGTAAAACTACAAATCGAACTAGAATTTGTTGGTCATCAGCATCATGGATGAGGTACGGCACGGAGGGAGGGGGGCGGGACTTGGGGGTATCTCATGGGGTTCCATAATTAGTTCGATTTTTCTATTGCTAAGAATAACTTGTGTACCGCAATGCACACTCTTAGTACGATCAGCAACGATTTGTTGGTCATCGATGCTTCATGGAGGAGGCACTCGGGTTGCTATGGTGGTACTTCATGGTGATACATGGCTGGTTCGATTTCTAATTATAAGAATGACTTGTGTACACAATGCATGCTTTTAGTACTATCAGCAAGATTTTGGTGGTTATCAGTATGATGGAGAGGATGCTGGATGGTCTTGGGATATTTCGTGGGGGTTCCATAGCTAGTTCGATTTTTACTGCTAAGAATGACCTGTGTATCAAATTATCATGCTTTTAGTTGGATCTGAAAGAATTTGTTTGTCAAGCCTTAGGGAGGGGGAAGGGGGAAGAGAGGGGACGGAGGGGGCACGGGGGGGGGGGCTTTGGTGGTGTTCCCTGGATGGTTCAATTTGTACTGCTAATAATGACTTGTGTACAAAATTTCATTCTTTGAGCACTATGTACAAGAATTTGTTGGCCAAGACTCAGTGATTAGCGGGAAAACAGGGGAGGGGGGGGAGTGCTGGGGGCTTTTTGAGGGGGTATATCGAAGGGGTTGTATAGCTACTTCTATTTGTACTGCTAAGAATGATTTGGGTACCAAATTTAATGCTTTTAGCTCTCTCTGCAATAATTTGTTAACCAAGCCTCAGGGAGGGGCCACAGGGGGGCGCTCAGAAGGGATGTTTCATGGGGATTCCATGGCTGGCTCTATGTGTACTAGCTAAGAATGAGGTGTGTGCCATAATTCAAGCTTGTAGCTCTATCAGCAAGTATTTGTTGGTCACCAGCCTCACGGAGGCAGGGTGTTTGGGGGCACAATGGACGCTGGGGGGCTCTTGGAGGGAGGGGGGTATATTTTGGGGTTATACAGCTACTTCGATTTGTACTGCTAAAAATGATTTGGGTGCCAAATTTCATGCTTTTAGCTCGATCTGCAATAATTTGTTGGCCAAGCCTCAGGGAGGAGCCACAGGGGGGCGCCCAGGGTGGATGTTTATTTGAGGATTCCATGGCTGGCTCTATGTGTATTGCTAAGAATGAGTTATGTGCCACAATTCAAGCTTTTAGATCTATCTGCAAGAATTTGTTAGTCATCAGCTTCGCGGCGGTCGGGTGAGTGGGGGAATAAGGGAGGCGCTGGGGTGCCTTGGTGGTATCTCAAGGGGATTCCATAGCTCGTTTGATTTGTAGTGCTAAGAATGACTTGTGCACCAAGTACATGCTTTTATCACGATGTTTATGATTTTGTTGCTTAACAGCTGTACTAGTGAAGAGCAAAAATCACAACAACAACAACAATAAATGGTCACACTGTGGAGGCCGAACGGTTCGACATGTGTCATGGAGTAATTAGGACTCGACCCAAAATACCGAATGTCGTTGGTCTGTTTCAATTCTGGGGGAAACTGTAGGGTTTCAAAGTCTTACGTTTCCCCAAGAAGATAACCACAACACCAACGATACTGTAGTCACATTAAAATAGCCTTTAAAAGGCCCTTGGTCCTTGTTAATATCTACATTTTAAGCTATAAAAATTAAAAATCAGTACATTAGTTCAATCTCTAGGTGAGAGCAAAATTTACCCCAAGGAGAAGAAGAATAACAAAACAATATTGAAGTCATATTAAAATAGTATTCAAAATACACTAGGTCTTGTCCATAAGTACATTTCAGCTATAAATTGGTTCATTGGTCCGATCTCTAGGCGAGGGCAAAGAGTACCAACACAACAACAACCAAACGCCCTGTTGTGGAGGCCAAACGGTTTGATTGTTATCATTATAATGTTTAATGCAGTGAAGTATATCATTCAGTCAGGGAAAGGCCGCCAAGGTTAATCCTATTAGCTAAGTTAATCGCACTGAATAATACTTTGGATGTTAAATGAAAATTTTAAGATTGCTACCGCGACTAGCAGTGTTCTAGGTTTCATTTAACTTTCGAACTATTTGTCATTGCGATTAACTTAATTGTTGGTGGAAATATTCATTTGTAAGTGCATGGAGTCCGGGTCAGGTGATGCGCTTACTGAGAGAGCGAAGAAAACGAAAATCAGCGTTTGTTAGCCAGTCTGCGAAAAATACACAGACGCGATACACGCCTTCCGTGACAAACCATGAGAGAGCGAACCGACCAATATTCTAAACGGTGCATCAAACACCACCTGGACTTCAGCTAGTGTTTTATAAATTTACAGAAAAATTCGATTTGCTGCAATAATATTTGTTGCATTAAAACGAGTAGAATATTTGTTTATGTAAATATCCTAGTTATGTTGACGTTTGGCGATAATGTGTTTTTAATTCTCTGGTCGTTAATCGTGTTCGGGCATGCGTGTCGTAAACCAACCGGCCAATCAGGAGTGGCGAACTTTATTTGAATGCAAATGGCGCTCTACCTACACGACGTTCGTTGAAACTGCCTTCGTCTCTTACCAAGAACGTTTTTTTTTTTTTTAATTTCGATTTCAATTTTTTTTTAAATATTTTTTTATATTTTTAACTTTCTTGCGGGGTTGTAGATTCTCCCGCACGAGCCGGGAACGGGAGTGATTGCAATCTTCACGCCTAATTTGCATCTCATTAATCATTTCCCTGTGACGCAACGATTGGTTTTTCACGTTTTCTACAACGACGCTCGCACTGGAGGAACGCCGGAATTCAAGCTAGTCGGAAAAGCCGATATCCGTTTCGTTGTGGCACGGCGAAAAGAGGGGGGAAGGATGTGGTATAGAACAGCCAGTTACAGATTAAAAATCAAGAAAGGAAAAAAAAAAAAAACAGAAAAAATATGGCGGCCGAAATTGTAAAGCAGAACAAAAAAAATTAACATATTGTGGAGTTTAATCATGATGTCAATTCCGTTTCATTGATCTAGGCTAGGGAGCGTGGAAAATTTATTTTCCATCTCCAGAAGAAGGTCGTTTCAGGGTTTCTACCCGTATGTAAAGACAGGGAAAACGAAAACTTATGATGAATAATCAGGCCAATTTATTGTTTTCTTCTAGAAGGTCACGAAATCAAAAAGTTTAAAATTGTGCCGGTAACATTTTTAGCAAGCCTTGACCCGAGAACTTGGGTTAAGGTACATTCCTCCCGATTGTCTTTCTTGTACGGCACAGTTTTGCAACCTTACTTTCGACGCGTGTTAATGTTGCAAATGCATTGATTTTCATATTTTTCCCCTCGTGTGAAACGGCTTTGCTACATTCACTGTAACCTATGTAATGTTGCAAAGACTATTTCGCGCAGGATGCCCGAATAAATTTTAACCTTTTAAACCTCTTAAATTCATTCGCCAAACGAAACGCAACTCGATACTACACGTGAAGATCAATGACAAGTCTTTAGTCATCTACCATTAGCCAATCTCTTAATGCAAATTTGTTTAAAATTATACAGTTGTAATTCTTGCATTATATTACGCATACCTCATACCGAATTCGACTAGCGCACTTCATTACTTACTGGATTTTAATTCGACTGCTCTCTCACTGGTTCACTTATATAATTATTATTTCCTAACTCTCTGGTTCACGATTAAAGACGGGAAAGACGACTTCATAAATGGTACATAGTTGACTGAATAATAGGATTGTATGTTATTCCTGGTAGGCTAAAAAAAAAGCTTAGTGGTTACGGAGCTCTTTGGCTACTTCGAATTGCCCCGATGACATCCTCGATCACAGGGTTGTTCTGTGGCCTCGATATGCTGGTTAACCATAGAGTTAGATAGATTATATTGTTGTGGTGGTTATACGCCTGGTATATTCGGCGATCTCTGTACCCCTGGAAGCAGAAGCATTTATTGTAATTTTTTTCTTATCAATTCCGGTATTACAGAATTTCTTGAATTCCTGACTTACCTTGTCAAGCGCGTTGCTAGCAAGGTAGTTACACCGATAACTAAGTGGATTTACTGTAATCAAAGGTGTATGCAAGAGGGAGGGGGGGGGGGCGGAAACACGTGCTCCCCTCAACAAAAAAGTCTGGCGCTCCCATGTCATAGGCCAAACTTTGCTTTAGTGATTTCTGTGTATGATAATAAATATCATAGGTATTTCAAATTGTCATGTAGGCCTACAATTTACAATCTCAAAATTCAAAACAAAAATGCTGCTGAAGATGTTGAAAAGTTGATCCATTGCCCCCCCCCCCCCCAAAAAAAAATGAGTTGCTGAAAAGTTGCTCCACTATTCAAAGATTTTTTTAAGTAGCACAGGGCGTCACTTTATGCATTGTGTCCCCCCCCCCTTCCCCCTCCCACGCACACAAAATTCCTTTTCGAGGGAGGCCTGTCACTCCATCGGCTGCTTTTTGCCGTCGATTGGCGAAATGCAGAAGGGGAGGGGTTACCATTGAGATTCAGTACCTTCCTAAAGCACCAAACAGAACGAACCAAACACATCACTGTTGGTGACAGTTCAGCTCATTTCCTATTATAGCCGTGTTGATTTGGCTTGCTTACGTCAACCATCGTCAGCGATTAGTCTGCTTCCGGCAAAAGTGTTACCTCGCGCATGTTCAAAAGCTCCACCAGTGGCAATCACCCGCAACCACCTCCCCGAGATGGTTTACAATTGGCATTGCTCGCTCCTAGTCACATCCATTAGCCTAGCCTGGTCCAATCCATTAGCCACGTCATTTCCGAAGTGCCGCTTTTATTTCTCTCTACTCAAAATAAAATTCAAGAGAGAAAACGTTCTTGCAATGAATATTTAATAATAAATCACAAACAAACACTGGGTTTCTGAGGTTATGTTGATCCGGTTAGGTAAGGTGCCGAACAGCTGTAGCATCAAAATAACGTGCTTTAAAAAAAAACGGTAGCAAGTGGTGGTCGCATTTGACACTGGCTCACTGGAGATCACTTCCACACCACCTTTTACTGATAAAAGTAATAACTAAAGTTTTCCATACGCCCACAATAGGCTACTACAATGTTTAGCGCAAGGGTTAGCACTGTGCCATGCTAGTAGGCCTGCCGACTGTCCCTACCATGGAGCGTTTTCTGCCGTTCATTTCTCGGCCGCGACGCCAGCGCTTATGGTGCGTCTAGACTATACTACTACTATTACAAGGTCTTTGGGTTAGGGCTTAAGGCCCTATGTCTGCAGCACCGGTGCGGTAGAACTTGACAATGGAAGCTGTGAACAATGTAACACCAGACAAATGGTTGGAAAATGTCACTCACGTTCAAAAAATTGAGGAAGAGTACAGGGCAGTGACACGACGTAGTATTACTGTATATACCTCTATGGTGGAGCCAGTTACTTGGGGTAGCTGCAAGGTGCACTGGTGGGGGAAAAGAAGAGCGTCTAACTGAAGCCAATGCTATTAGACTGGATTTCTTAGGCCTAAAACGCACGTTTTTTGTCGATTTGTTGGCAGTTTTAAGCAAGTGGAATCTTTATTTTCCAATTACAACCTAAGCAGCATAAGGGATTGGAGAAAACAACGGTTTTTAAGCCTACGAAATCCACTCTCAAAGCACTGGCTTGACTAGAAGTGCCGTTGTTTAACCCACCATTTCAATCTAGTGTCCCTTGCAAGTATCTCTTGTAGCAATATGACGTCACTTGACGCTGCGCTATTGGATAAGAACGCTCTTGATTACTCGACTGTTTAGAGTCTACTCAGCAACACAGCTGACGACATCGACGATGAGAATGGAGTGAAATTTCAAAGGACGAACTTGACGACAGCGACTTTTAGCTATACTATCTCTCATCGTGATATAGCCTAACTGTTCGTCGTCCTGTTAGAAGCCTTGGTAAGTGAAAAAAAATCCATTAAGCTCTTAATTTGTGTACATCACAGCTACTGGTTATTATAATGCAAATGTATTGCAGGTAAATTGACAAGTGGCCGGGGACCGGGGGGGGGGGGGCGGAGGGCTAAATTGCTAATACTTAAAAAAAATCTGTAATCGTAATGGATTAAGGGTGAGAATGTGTGTATACAACAAGGTTTCGGTTTACATGTATTTGTTGTGGTGTTCCTAGTATCAAATAGCCAAGAGTGCACCTTGCATGCACCGGAAACGGAGAGGATGCAAGGACACAACGGAACAATCGATGATAAGCCCAAGTCATTCTGTCAGTGGCCCGAGTCTACCAGACTTTAAATGAAGACAATTAAACGCAGTACAAAAAAGGAAAAAACCTTCTTTTTCATCGGGCTTGGTTCCCCCACCGCCCCTGCATGTCTTTCTCTTCGTTTTACTTTTTGGATCGCATGTCCTCTCCCCCCTCCCCCCTCCCTCCCCAGTTGGATATGTTGCCCTGGTGATGTAACTAGGCACGAATTCTAGGGATGCCAGAAATCAAGGCTGTTTTTTTACAACTGATTTTATTTTTGTCTTCAGTGGTAGGCCTCATCTTATTTACGAAAAAGCATTATAAACTCAAGCAGGGGCATACGCAGACTTTCAGAAAGGAGAGGGGGGAGGGGCATACTTATCCTTACTAATTATGGATCAGATGCTCTTTTTTTCCTACCCTTGCTTCATTATTGGGGAATCAGGGAGTGGTGGCACACAAAAAAACCGGCCCTGGAGGCAACAAAATGGCCTAGGGGCAAAAATACAAAACTAGCAATCAACTCACCCCTCCCCCCCCAAAAAAAATATATATAGCAAAAAATTCCCACCTCCACCTTGTGAGGTCCCCTCCCCCTCATCCCCGAGATATTGAACTGTACCATTCTCGTAAACGAGCAATTATCGTCGGTTAACCGCTGAATACTCACGGATATCTATTACATAATTCTGCCATTGTTTTTGAATTATCCTTCCTCCCGCCACAAAAAAAAATCGTACCATCTTTTCTTTTTGGGGAGGAGGGGTAGGGTGCATTATGCAGTCCATTGCACAATATAGCCTTTGCCGTCGGGAAAAAGGTTGCCCGTGGTTGTGTCATTCCTCCATGGGTGCGGGCGTACCAGAATAGGCGAGGTTTTTTTTTTTCGTGTTGGTACGAAAAATGTCGCAGGTGGTAAATGTGCCTGTTTATGCTGGTTGCAATTGGGTGTGCTGGTTGAATTTTTGTTGTGTATGTAATTATGAAAAGTTGGTCATTATCTGTCACGTAGTGGAGGAGGGGTTGTGTAAAAAGACCCCGTAAAAAGGGATAGGTTATCAACTAAGTGTGGGTCATCGAAATTAAGCCACGGTGACGTGTGTGGGTTTATATATTAACCGTGTATAACGACTACATTTTTAGCATGTGGGCGTGTTACCGTGATGTCACCACTGTGCATGAAATACCGAGTGTTCCCTAACGCTATCTGGCGGTACAGATGTGTAAGGGTCAAAAGGGGTTGGGGCATCTCTAGCCAAAGATGTCGTTTACCAGTCCCTTTCTAGTTTTTTTTGGTTTGTTTTGTGTAAAGCGTTCAAGAGTGGCCAACAGCTGGCTAACTTTCTTCCCAAATTCTTACCGTCTTATAACCTGAAAAGTTTGTGGAATTCGTCAATAAATGATTTAGCAGGGAGTTATCCATCATGGAGTCTGAAAAAAAGTGTAGGAAGGGGAATTCTTTCAACGCCATGTCAGTTTCCAGCGTTGAATAGGATTCCTCGTAGCAAACAGGCAAAGCAAGAAAGGAACGCTTGTCCCTTCTTATGGGCTTCCTCTACCCCCCCCCCCCCAATCCCTTCCGGCTCATCTATCAGCAATGATGGACGGCTGAAGACGATGCGTTGCCCAGTTTTTTCTTCTTTATTTATGTATTTTTTATTTTTTTTTAGTATTTTATTTATTTGTTCCCGAATCGAAAGAGCCGCTTTCTTTTTCGTTGTTTCCTTTATAGATTTACGGGGTTTTTAAAGTTACAATTTCTGCTGACCCATTCTGCTGAAAAGGACGGCCTTACAATAGACGGAAATGTGTATTTTTTTTGGTTGGTTGAATAACCGCATTGTTATGGTAATCGCAGTGGTTGATTGCAACGGAAAAGTGGGAGAATATAACGATTAGAGCTCAAAGTTCCAAACAAAGTTGTATCACACAAAAACCCCACAACCGTAAAGGGACCATCAAGTTTCCACCGTAGAAAATATTGGTATCATTCAAAATGGTTGCCACAGGTTTGTGGACCGAACCGAGATCACTCAAGCTTATACTAAAACTGACAACCACTATGGTGTTAGTATTTGAGTGATAGGGTTGGCAGGCGCGAAGTCCGCCTTCACCTCCAGATGACGATGAGGATGATTACGGCGAAAGAGATAATTTAGCTGGAGAAATCCAAGCTGAATATCGACATGCCACAATCGACATGAACATGAGTCACAACAGGGCCCATGGGTTGGAAACGGCCAGGATCAACCCCGGACCTCCCGAGTAGAAAGAGGTTTTTCTCCGGTTGTTTCCCGCCCGTTGCACGAGGGTTTCCTTTGGGTACACCGGTTTCCTCCTGCGGCAAAAGATAAGTGACACGTTGGTAGTTCCTTCCAGTTAACATCTACCGCAGTTAACATCTACCGCACTTAACATCTACATCTAGCTCAAAAGCTTACGGGCCTACACCTCCTATTCTATTCTATAATTAACGCTTTAAAAATATGTGAATGTGCGACCGTTGTAATCAATATTCGTACAAGATCACACACAAAAAAATTCAGGCAATCAAGGACTTTTTCGAAAACTAATGTAACTTTTTTCAACGGTATTCCAAGACCAATACAATTTTTTAAAGAACCTTTGTTAATCAACACACTTACTCAAATAAGGCCGCTCAGTATCAAATAGGGCCTAGTTTTACGGGGAAGAGCCTTACCCAAACAGTAAAATGTTAAGGTTTCATCGTGTATGAAATAAAAAAAAAAAACCGAGAGAAGAAAAGCTTGAGGAAAAAATGGTTTCGTGACTTTTTCCGTGTTATTGTTAAAGTTAGTGTACGTCAGGTGGCTTGGCGCAATTTCAACAGGTAGAGTAAGGAATTTCACGAGGAAATGTTTTTTCCTTCAGCTTATACTTCCTTCAACTTTTTCGCGACTGGTGTTTTTTCCAGACTTTTTCTTCTGCTTTTTTCTTCCAGATTGCTTTTAATAGCCTAGTAAACAACTGGTGTAAACGCGGGGACCAACAAAAGTTGAAAGAGAAGAACAACCACATTTACGTCAAACATGTAAGCTTTTTAAAACAAACCGCAAATTTGTCTTGACCTTGCTCAAAGCTATGACATTTTTACAGGAAAAAACAAATTAAATTCAAAGACGTGGCCAACATTTTCAAGGAGGAACAGATGTTACCTATTTACGTTGCCTTTTGGACTTATATGTATATTAGCCTGCCTGAGCGGGGAATCGAACCCTCAACCTTTGGCCATGTCAGTTTGGCTCAGTGATAAGATCTCGGCCTTTGGTTTCGAAGGTCGTGGGTTCGATTCCCCGCTCAAGCAGTAAGTCCAAAAGGCAACGTAAATAGGTTTGCATCTGTATTTATCTAACCCTTCTGATCCGATTGGCTTTCCGGCCTGTTTAATTTTCAAGGAATTCAAGGACTTCAAAGCCTTGAATTTTTTCTTAATAAATTCGACCACATTCAAGGAGTTCAAGCATCTAGTGCGAATCCTATTTAACCCTTTTATTTCAACCTTAAACCGGACGGGCCGTATATTTTCATCTTGGACTATTCTCAACGTGCCGTCTGATGCGGGCGCCATCAGCGGGCGATCGTGATACTAGCCTCGCTCACTTCCGGCTCAATGAACCGGAAGTGGTGTCGTAGAAGAGGATTGTCCGTCGGCAAATCCAGGTGCTCGCCGCACCATTAGGTTCCGTCGGCCGCGACAACTTTACAGGGCAGTAAAAGAGCGGGAAAGGCGGACGGGCCGACAGCTGATGCAATTCTCGAGCTCAAATTTAACGCCAAAGCAAGAAAAGGAGACGGCTTGGAAGGAAGAGAACCGACTCGCTCCCTCACTCACATGGCGATACTACCCGCAGCGCCCTCTGAATTACGGGCGCAAGAAGGCATTAAACTAGGGCGAGCGTAAAGAGTAAGGCTGTTGGCATGGTAACGGGCCTAGGCAGGTGGAAACATAGCAGCTGTATATGTCGTTTTCTTCTACGGCTTAAAAGTTATAATACCAACCTTGCTCATGGAGAGAGATGTTTTCCCATTAGAGCCAAAATGATCTTGTAAAGTTTGCCGCATTTGAAATAGAACTGCCCATTTGCTCACCAGAGGTCACAAATGCGCGGAGAATTAAGATTTTAAGTTGAGCTGAAAGAGCTAGACATGTTAATTTTTTCATTAGCCTTGTTTCATCCTTTGCAGCATGTTATTTTATTTTAAGCAAGCAGTTAATGACGTTATTACAAACTCCATAATAAAAACCTCACGGTGTGTCGTCGTACCTAACAGATTAAAGAACACTGCTCCATACATACTGTTTCTTTAATCTGTAAAGGGAAGAGCAAAACAAAGCCAAACAGCGATAATCGTACGCTACAAATAACGCAGTACAGTAAGCCACCTTTATGCACTTACGTTTCGTCCCGGATTATCCCCAGATCACTGACAGCGTCTTTATCACTATGACCACTCCTCCAATCCAGTGGAGGCGTGGTTTTAGCAATATAGGTGTTGTGTCAGTGATATGAGGACGGACTGAGTTACCAATTCGAATCCAGGTCATGCCACGCTGACGAAACGTATGTGAATAAAAATGGCTTACTGTACTACGTTATTTATAGCATGCGGTATGTTTTTCATTGTTTTCAGCCAACCTGTCTTTTCATGCAACACTTCTTTTTATCCTATGTTTTTGTTTTTACGTTGGGTTAAAGTAGCATTATCACCGATTGAAAGTAGGCAGAATCTGGCAACATCTAGCGCTATCTAGTACGATCGAGCACTCGCTTGCACCAAGCGAAGGAATGCACAACGGTATTTCTTGGAACGAAACTAACAAGGCACGACCTCCTTAATTATTGAGTGAAAATTTGGTGCGTCCTCGTGCACCTGGGAGGAACTGTAAAGGTTAACACTATCACTGCCGCTAGATGGCGCCTTGGTATTTTTGTTCGCTTTTCAATCGCTGAAGTAATTTTAGGCTAACTTTGGTTCTAAGTAACAAATTAATGAATAAACAGCTTAGGGGCTGGGAAGGAAAACATGAAAATTGTAGGGCTTGTTTCTGAAGTTTCTGGTTGCGAAGCGAGAATGAATCGTGTTTTATTTGTATTATTTGGTGATACCCATTTTGTTTGTAATCGCCCATAAATACAACGATGCATTTCATACCCATTTTCCACTGCCATTAAAATTAGAAATAAAAAATCCTATAAATCCTTCAATTGTGCAATAACGTTAAAACCCATGGCAGTTTGAAAAAAAAAAACGTATTAGTGTTTAAGTTTTAAAGTTTTTTTTTTTGCTCGGCTTGCTGACGATATTTTAAAACTGTCACGAAGCAAGTTACTCTTCGTGGGGGGCCCCCCCCCCCCTCTTTACTCCCTGCCGCATCCTACACTAACAATAATTACATTCACTCATGCGTGGTTGTTAAGAATTAAAATACCGGGGGAGGGGTTTACAAAGAAGTGTCCATGCATGCAGAACGTGAGCACCCTTTGGCTGCAATCTAAGCCTTTTGCTGCACGAATAATGATTCTTCACGGCGCGTTTCCTCGTGGGGAGGGCGTTGGTAGGGTGCTGTAATGCTGCGCGCGCCATTCCAGGGCGATTAGAAGACGGGGTGTCAGTGAGAACCTTTAATTCTGCGCTCAGTGAACGCAGGTGTGAAAAAATAATACTGAAGCAGTCGCACGGAAAAGAGCGGCGAGGCATTTCTAAAAGAAGAAAAGGGGGAAAATAAATAGGAAACTCAAGGCGTCTAACGAGTGCAACTGGCGAAAAGATGAAGATTAGAAGACCCAGCCAAGTGCATCACAAAACCCGGAACGATCAGAAAAGCGAAACTCAAAACCCAAACCACCAGAACCAGGGTTTCGTCTACCCGCGTTTTGGAAAAAAAAAAAAAAAAAAAAAAAAGCATGATGTCGCTGAAGTCCAACAAGTTGTTGAATCAAGAACAAAGAGTTTGTATCTTTGGTTGAATGTGATTCTAAGTCCATTTGCCCCAGTGGCTAGGGAGACAGGTACGGGCGAAATTTTGACTTGGGGTGTAGTGTTTGGGCTACCATATTTATTTAAGCACGCTGTTGTCAATCACCCCTCCACTGTACTGTAGCAAGGTTCCCACCAACCTGGAAAACCTGAAATGACTGGAAAACTCAGGGAATTTAAACTACGTTTGAAGCTCAGGGAGAACGCAGGGAATTCTCTGATTTTTTTTTATAAAACAAACCTGGAAAACCCAGGGAAAACATCCTTAATATTTTAACCCTGTTAACTCAGGGAAAACATTAATATTTTAACCCAGTGTGGTTGCCCATCTAAATGCTTCAGCCTTTGCAACACAAAAATGGTAAAATGTGTGAAAAAAATTCCTTCTTAAATTACGGTAAATAGTCTGGAAAATGACTTCATCTATTCTGGAAAACCTGTAAAACTCAGGGAAATTGATTTCAGTATTTTGGTGGGAACCCTGTGCAGTTGCTTCACCCTTGTATCATGTGACCTGCTAACGTTATGAAAGGGGCTGCACCTCGGGATGCACCCATTTGGGACTGCCGCCTTCACTCAAACCATCATATAGACAACAACCCCCTCTGCTTAGTGGCATAAATAAATATGATAGCCCAAACACTACAGTGATTCCAGCAGGGATGCACGCATAATCGGTGGCGATCCGGTTCCAGTTAATCCATGGTTGTCGAATACCAACCCGAGCTTGCTGGCGGGATGTGACAAGTTCTTCCTAATCGACTTGTGTGGCGCATACCTGCAAATGGAATAGCCGAAGATTCTTACAATGAACACCTGTAAAGGCTGTCAATGGCGGAGGGTTCCGGTAGATCTAGCTGGCACCCCTGGGACCTTTCAAAAACATCAGGGGGTCGTCTTCACACTATTCCCAGGGCGGGTCCCTTTTATGACGATATCCTTGTCGCTGGGAATGTGAAGAGCATGCTGAAAACTTAAACAACATCTTATCCTCTCTGCAGGAAGGCGATGTGCGAATCGATAGGGCTACATGACTGAATCGTTCACAACTGAAATATTTCAGTTTTCAAATTCGTAAGAATGACATGACCAATCTCCCAGAGGTATACATTGGAAGTCATTCGAAAGGTGCCAGAACCGTCAACATTATTGAGCTAATTTTGTGGTTTTTGTGTGGATATTTATGGTTTTTTGAATCAGTATACGAAATTCATGCCACTTCCATATTCATTTCCACTACGTAGTACGCAAGTTTTACAGTCGTGCGTGGGGCAAGTTCTTCGTAAAAACCGCACGACGGTAAATCGTCATACTTGTGTACTACGACACGGCTTGTGCTTTTTCTTAAAGGACGTGTTGGTGTCACATTTGATGCACAGGGCTTGAGTAGCGAAGAGCGACCATCGAATGGGAGGGACGCGTTCTGTCATCTAATGATTGTTTATTATTATCAAAGCAAGGATATTTTTGCTAATCATTGCTTCAGTTATTTATAATCCATCCAAAACCAAAACTGGTAGAAAAACCCGCCAAGTTTCCAAAAACGGTCGGCCTTTGAAGGTAGTGATATCATTCCACCAGGGAAAGGCCGCCAAGGTTAATCCTATTAGCCAAGTTAATCACACATACTAATAGTTCGAAAGTTAAATGAAAACTAGAAGATTGCTACTAGCTGTAGCAATCTTCAAGTTTTCATTTAACGTCCAAAGTATTATTCGGTGCGATTAACTTGGCTAATAGGATTAACCTTGGCGGCCTTTCCCTGGTGGAATGATATCACTACCTTCAAAGGCCGACCGTTTTTGGAAACTTGGCGGGTTTTTCTACCAGTTTTGGTATTGGGTGGATATCACAACTTTCATAGGACTGTGAACGTACATAAGGTTACACCGTCTGTTTAGGATGCTTCAATCTCATTTTTGCACACACTGACTAACAATCGCTGATTTCGTTCGCTTCGCTCACTCAATCAATGCATCCCCTTCAGTTGTTTTGTTTATCCCTGCAACTTCCCCTTAATTTTTCAAGATTTCGTTCACATTTAGTCATGCAGAAACCCCCGAAGGTCACTGTTACTAGAACAGCAGAACGCGAAGCATTTTTTTTGGGGTTATTAACAAAAAAAACCCATTAGCTCGTGTATGCTCGTATTGTTGCGTAACCATCATCTAACGTGCATCGCTTTATTCTTACGCAATCCACGGCAACGTTAATGTTTCTTCATTTTGTCCTTCGTTACAGTTCAGTTTTTAGTTCGCCCAGGCTTTTACAATAAATCTAAGGACCAGTCTTGATTGTTCAAACCATTGTTGCTTAAAAATCTTTGGTTGCAACTTGGAAAAGAAACGAAATTTAAATTCGCCGGTGGCAAATTTCAAAACCCTCCCACGCATTTATCCTGACCCCTACAACCCCCAAACCAACAAAAAGACCATCCTCAGATCACCAAGCATTCGTGTGCAAAAGTTCAGGTACGTAGGCCTTCGCAATTTTGCGCTAGCCATGAGCAAAAAGTCTATGGGATTTAACATGGGAAAAATCTTATTAGTTTGTCAGCTAGATAGTAGCTAGCTAGCTAGACAGTAACATAAAAACAACGTTATTGACGCATCTTTTTCTCTATAATTGGTGGACACACATTCTTTAAATTTTAGTTTTTCTTAATCTCTGACCCTTCCCCTTAGATTTTCACAATTTGAAACATTTCTGTCGCATTGGGATTTATCCTCAACATGCCAAAATATGCTTTCATTGCTTACAGTTAACAGACACATGTCTGCTAGTGAGCCGCCTTTTTATCATTAACAATCAATTTTTAACAATCGGATGTCTACAATGGGATGATCTACTGTTACTTGGCGGCGACACAGTAGCGTGTGTCTAGATAACGTCTTTCGATAATAATGATTTGATCGGGAATTAAATGTAAAAACACTACAGGGAACTAATCTATCGGAACGATAATTTTGCCCTTCATTAGCATCTACATGCAAGGCAAAACCTTTCGCTGCGTGGATACGTGCAGAAATTGATCCAAAGAATCGAAGGACTGAAGATGCTGCAGACTTTATGCGAATCAGTGATGCTTCTAAATAATATAAATCATACACAAACCCCATAAGGGTAAAGGGATCCATCAAGTTTTCGCCATAAAAAGTAGTGATATCAGGGTCAAAATGGCTGCCACAAAGTTTGTGGTCCGAGCCGTGATTACTCAAGCTTAACTTACAAACACCGAGGTGTAAGTCAAGATTGAGTGACACCGTTACCCTTATGGGGTTTTTGTACGATATCACCCCTTTTGGTTGTTTTATGGTTTTGCTTTAGTGTAAGTGTTGATTGTGAGCTCCTCATTAAAATATAATTGTGAATCGTTTTTTGAACATGGATTTCGCCATAGTGAGCAGGTGTAAGCAAATGTTAATGCACACTTTAGGTAGATCGACGTCTGAGAAGAATAATACGGAATCATCCGTCCGCCTAAAACCTCAATTCCTCGAGGGCTTTGCTTTACTGATTAGGGATTAAATTAGAGCAATAACTGTTTCGTACCTTAAACAATCTGTCCTTTGGTGTATCTTTCTCACTTTTGTCAAACCAGATGTAGTGACGTCATCTGCCTCCATACTGATTTAAATACGGGAAAGGTAGGTATTCCGTTTTTGGCCTCAGCTCGGTAACCGTGTTAAACCACTGTGGTAAGTAGTATTTTTTTGGTCCAATAATAGCAAGGTAGGTGAAAATTCGTCATTCCCTAACGTAAAATGTATACAGCCAATTTACTAGTGCATTCACTGATGGTAGGTGAGCGTATATTATCACCTGTGAAAGGAGCACTCAACATCAAAACGGAACCCAACCTTTGAATCTGTACTTCGACCAGTCCAACCCCAAAAAGACTCAGTCCGTTACCAGTCAAGTTGCGCCCTACAGTTATGAGGTACATTCCTAAACAGCTCAGCGCTGCCCACCCAAAGTTGTTCCTAAACGCGCGATTAATTTTCCGGCCCCTCAGTGTGACGTCATTGCTGAAACATCGGCTGTTCGAGGTGGTTATTCAGCTGAATCCATCGAATAAAGATGGCGGACCTGCAATTTTTCTTTGAGCGGATTTGTAACGGAAGCCTAATTTAACAATTGATGGAAATTGTTGTTACTCAGAGTACCACTATTACGCCAACGGACTGGTCATTATTATCTCAGGAGGGAGGGGGGGAGGGGCGTAAGGTGGGCCACAATGTATTTATGGACCCTCTCTACGGGATGGGTCATACATTTATTAGCCTCGTCAACGGATGTCACACAAAAAACACTGACCAAAGTGGAGGTAAATGTCATTTTTGGACCCCAAAATTACATTCTTAACAGCCAAAATTCCCCCGTCCCCCCCCCCCTCCTAATGTGAATGCTTACAAGGTTTTGAAGCTGTCAGTTTCAGAAATCGCCCTCCGGCTTTAAGAAATCGCCCTCCAACTTTAAGAAATCGTCCTCCAACTTTAAGAAATCGCCCTCCTACTTTAGGAAATCGCCCTCCAACTTTAAGAAATTGCCTTCCAACTTTAAGAAATCGTCCTCCAACTTTAAGAAATCGCCCTTCAACTTTAAGAAATAGTCCTCCAACTTTAAGAAATCGCCCTCCAACTTTAAGAAATCGTTCTCCAACTTTAAGTAATCGCCCCTCCAACTTTAAGAAATCGCCCTCCAACTTTAAGAAACTGCCTTCCAACTTTAAGAAATCGTCCTCCAACTTTAAGAAATCGCCCTTCAACTTTAAGAAATAGTCCGCCAACTTTAAGAAATCGCCTCCAACTTTAAGAAATCGTCCTCTAACTTTAAGAAGTTGCCCTTAACTTTAAGAAATCGCCCTCCATTTTTAAGAAATCGCCGTTGACAATGCAAGGACGATGATGAACATAAGGTCATACATACGCTGAAGCATCTAGTTCGTTCCGAAAATACTGATACTTTATATCACTCTTCATGGCTGCGGCGTTAACGGATCGGATTCACGATGAGCTGTCTAATTAGTTAGGAACGCCTGTGGCTTGGTACCGTTACGTTCCTTTAGTTTAACTAAAAACAAACCGTTGGTTGTTATTGTTTCCACCTCTACGTTTTACCGTCTTTGCCCAACCTATTTCTCCTCCTCCTTTCTATCGAGGTAGGTATTTTGGTCCATGACGCATCATTAAACGGACGCTATTGTAAGCGTCGCCAAACAGATCGCCACTTAATCCTGAAGCATTAAAGGAAGCGTTCCTTGTCGCTTCGGGGGCCCCATTCTGATCTAATGACCCGGAAGTGGAAGTGGAAGGCGGGCAGAGCTAAGAGAATCCAATCGATTGTTATTCCGTTTTGTTTTAGCCAGTTGTCACTATTTAGAACCATTCAAAACCAGTCCGCACTACTTAGCTGCCAGCCCAACCCTCTCTATGCAGCAAACATGACATACGAACGGATTAGTCGAACCGAACTGAACCCGACGTAATCTGGTTATATTAAAATGACATTTCGTGTTTTCCCACAATTTTGAAATGGGAATAAATGAAGCACGGGTGGTGTTGGATGCACCGTTGGCAACATCGCTAAAGTTTGGTTGCTCATACGTACCTTCATGTTTCACTGAACTGAGTTTCTTCAGTCAAATTTTTGTGCACACTGGCTGACAAACGCTCATTTTCGTTCGCTTCGCACATTCAATCAGTGCATCCCCCTTCAGTCACTTCTCCCTTGGTTAGGGTAAATATGCGCAAGGAAACTGGAATTGTTCGAAAGGTAGAGGGAAAAAAGATGATTTAAGTTTTGTAAATTGATTTGGTTTTGTTTTTCTTTTTGCGCGGAGGCCAGCCAGACAGTAAAAATCGTTATAAATCGACCCTATTTTACTTGTTGTGAATTTAAGTCTCGTATTAAGGGCTAGCCTAGACCCATCGGAAATTCCTAGATTCTTTAAACATGCCACAATCGGCATGAGCACGAGACATCACTGGGTCTTGCTTTTCCTTGGGTGTATCTGTCTTTCTAACACATAATTATACACACGTTAAAACTTACAGGTCGTTTTAAAACGAATGTTGTAAATACGACAGAGAAACGACAGAACTCGAGGTATATTCCGAAAAGCAACACGCTTATTAAGAATATATTGTTCGGTGTGATATCGCCAAGGCATATGAAGCCAGGAGTCAACATACCAATAAAGTGCCACAACGAAATCCGGGTAAATGACGGAAATGAATGAAAAATAAACAGTTCAACTCCCAGCAGTAGTATAATGACGTAAGTTGAAGAAAAGTTCACTTAGTGGATAATTTTATTTAAATAATGTTCTTTGAATCTTTACTTCAGTTACAAAAGTCAACTTTTTTTAAAGTTGTTACACTGTCGGGTTAACGTTTTTTACGTGATTTGACAGTTAGGCTGGGTGATTTATGGTCTTAATAGCCAAAATTGCGATAAAAACCAACCACGAGCCAATTCATATGATTTACAACAGACGATATTCCATATGCTATGACAATTGAAACATGTGCACAGCCAGCCAGCCAAACGGACACTTTATTACACGTAAACGAAACAAAAAAGCTGTAAATATTAGTATTAAACGAATAAACGCAACGAAGCTAACATTGTGAATTTTTAGTAAATGTTGCTGCTCACTTGTCATTCTTAACAGTTCACATTGTTGGACACGTTATGATTTATTGTTTAATACCTATTACGATATATAGGGACCTGCAGTGATATTATGAACCCACTTTGCATTATCGCTGCTAAAAGGTAGAAATAATTTGAAACTGGAACATGACGATGATAGCAACGAAAACAGTCAATAATGAGGGCTCAGATGCGACTGGGAAAATAAGAAGTTTTGTTAACCGGAAATAACAACAAAAAAGTCTTCATATTTTCGGCTTTAGTCGGAAAGTTAAGCCTTAACTTCCCCATCCCCCAGTATTTTTCCTTTGGTATGCCCCCCTGAAGAGAGACCAAGGCGTAAACGCGCTCTTTTATGTAGCCGTGATTATGCGTAGCTATGTTTACCGGCAACAGTTGACTAGGGTTATACAATCTAAGATCAGTATGTGAGGTTTAACACTATCTCCAATGTTATATCACTCTTCCATGATCTCATCCAAGCAGAGTTCTCCGCAGTTTGCGTGTGCGGTAAAAATACCGTGGAAAAAAAAGCAACATGAAAAATACGGCTTGAAAAAAATCTGAGGAAAATACCGAAGGCAATAGTTGCTTTGTCGTTTAAAAAAATGGTTTGTGTTGTGTATCATCATTATTACAGGTTAGGCTGGATCAGTTAGTTGCTTTGGCTAAAATTTCACCCGGCTGGTTAGAGTTTTATCAGGAAACTAGTTTTGTAATGTTGTGTTAGGTTAGGTCAGGTCGGCAGCCTTGGCTGGAATTTTACCAGGCAGTCCATGTTAATTCACCAGGAAACGACTTTCTGATTTTTTTGGTTTGTTTTTAATACTGTTTAGCTTTTTTCCACCACGTTTTCAACCACACACATCCAGTTTGCAACTCTTACCACAACCCTCCCTCCCCCCCCCACATGCATAATCTTCCTGGAGAGTGGGGGGGGGGGGAGGAAATCCCAAGAAAGAAAATCCATAGGAAAATAAATAAATACTCAAAATTAAGAGACCTCAGCATCCCCCTTAACAATATTCTGGATCCGCCACTGGTTTAAGTGTTAGTTTCCTTCAGATATTAATAAAAATTGAATATAAATAACCCCCCTCCCCCCAGAAGAGTCGCTGATCCGATCCGTTTTCAATAATATTAGGCCATAATATTCATTGACTCGCCATCAAACTTCAAGTCAATACCATATTAAAAGCGTTAAAACTGAGAAGTCTTTCATTTCTCCCGGCCTAGGTAGAGATCTCCTTCAAATCTAGGGTGTTCCGTTCGTATTTTATAGGGCAATGTTAGGCCATTACACTCCCATTATACATAAAACTAGGCAGGACAAAATCCCCATCAAAGTGCAGAGAGGCGTCCGTTTGAACACCACGTGACCGTTAACGATCGTACGCATGCGTGTTAACTCGGCTCCCCGGCCCCCCCCCCCCTTTCACGAATCGATGATGTTGTGTCCTTTTCTACAGTCTGTCCTCTTCCCCGCCAGGTGTCCATGTCTCCCATGTGACCTGTAACCTCTCTTCTCGCCGCCATCTTGTGGCCATAACTGTCAATACGATACAACCTTAATAAATCAGCGGCGCGCGCTGGGAGCGAGGTTATCGCCTCGTCGGCAGTGCTCGCGCCACCTGTTAATATGGATGTATGCAGGGCGTGAACAGGGAAGGGGATATGCTGAAGTAGGGGGGATGGGATGAAGGAGGGGTAGATAAGACGATGGAGGGTGATATTCCCCCCTCCTTCCCTTTCCCAACCACCCTTTCCCGTCTTTCTCCCCTCTTTCATTTTATGCCAAGATCATTGAATTCGAAGCAGACGCAGTCAAGAAACTGGACCTGACGCCTTGTGGTAGAACATCTGTTGCTTTCGGAACTCAGGTTCGGGTCACTGGTTCAATACCGGAACACTTTCCTTGCCTTCAAAATCTCCTTCGAACCTTAGTCAAACTCAAAGTCAGGTGCGGTTGCAACTTCGTGAAGTAAAGTTGCTCAACTACCAATAACCTGATGACATTAGAAAGATAGAAACGATTAAATTTTGGAGTTTAAAAGTCGACCAGCTGCACGATTTTTTAATCGTTATTTGGTAATGATTTGTTGGTAACCAGTCTAAAGATGTCATGTTCTTGGTAAATAGGGTTTCCTTTGATATGTGTTCCTTAGCTGACGTTTTAGAATAATAATAAAATAAAATAAAAAGGAGTACTATCAAAAACCAAAACTGGTAAAAGGGGCCGCCAGGTTCCGAATGGTTCGGCCCTTCAAAGGAGTGATATCAACACACCAAAACATTCGCCAACTTAATCGCACCGCTATAATAATTTGAAGGTTAAATGAAAACTAGAACATTGCTACTTTCGGTAGCAATGTTCACGTTTTCATTTAACGTCCGACGTATTTATTCGGTGCGATTACGTTGGCGAATGTTTTGGTGTGTTGATATCACTCCTTTGAAGGGCCGAACCATTCGGAACTTGGCGGCCCCTTTTACCGGTTTTGGCTTTTGGTATGATAATAATAATAACCATTAGAAAGATTCTAACCGCTTATTTTTATACCAACAACTCAAACAGTAGTTTTTCTTTCCTCTAAAGGACTTTCATCTAAAGGGCTTTTTTAATATGATATTGTTTCTGATTTTTTAAGGTGTTTTGACTGATATTGTTTCTGATATTTTGAGGTATTTTGATTTTGATGCCTTTCATATTGTTGATACTGTTTCTGATATTGTTAGCATTCCTATTTTTTCTTTTGCTTAATTTTTGTGATATATCAGTTGCCAGTGTGTAGGCTAAGTACTTGACCATGTTTTAGTTACTGCATTGATATGAAACTGTCTCACTGTTGAAACATGATATTATTATTGTATTTTCTTTGCACCATGTGCTTTATATACTTTTTATGTTGTAATCCGGCACACACAAGTTCATAGAGAACTTCGGGCCGTTTGTCGAATAAACCTATTATTATTATTAGTATTTACCCATATTGCAGAAGATGCTGTTGTGGAGCTATTTCTCAGGCGGCTTTGAGGTTTGTATGCAATGGTCATCATAAGAGATAACCGATGGTGCTACGCGTTCTGGTTCTGGCGTTGCTTTCGTTTTTGTGAGGGGAATTAATGTGGCGGTATTAATTACATTCTCCAGCATTTCTTTTCACGTAGTTTACTTTGTTAACATTGCTTACTGATATTTTGTATGGCAGTTACCTCATTATTGCAGCGTCGCACTGTAGACACGAGGGAAAGAACGGATGAACTGCACCCCGGCGCTCCAATTTGGGATGTTCTGGCGGCTGGGTCGGCGCCCTTCTGATAACGTGATAAACCACCACGGCCACCAGTCTAGATCCGCCACTGTCTACTGGTTGAAGCTCTCAACTAGTGTAAAACTAGGCATAATTGCTATAAATTAGAATTTGGATAGTTGCGGCAATTTCTAGTTACTGCATACCGAAAAACACTTACAAGTTTGGCCCATGTGTTTAGGGTCCATTTGCGCAACACTCGTCTTTGCATTCTCGCAGCTAGAATTTAATCGCGATGACTAAGGCGTCGTTGCCATGGTAACAACGCTACCTGGATTAGCTAAATCAGGCAACGTTTGAGTAAATGTTTGCAGTCTTACAATCCGCGACAATAAGGTACCAATAAGGACAATAAGAATTCCTCCCGACGAAACAGTTTTCCCGTTCGCTTCTGATCTCACATTATTGACTATTTTTGTTGCGAGCCGGCAGAGCTAAAACCGCCGCCATGTTGGAATTTCAGATGATTTCTAGCTTCGAGCTATGAGATTACAAAAGTTAGTTATTTCGGAAACGCGTCGTTAGCAGAAAAAGCTTTTTTTTCCCTTATCACCAAATTTCGAAATGTCGAAAAACTACGAAAAATTTTATTTCTGCGTAAAGTGCTCGTGATGAGAGAAAGCGTCTGGCGTTTAAAAGATTCGATGTCTCTCGTACTTCGATGTCTCTCGGAATTTGTATTCAATCCCAAGCAACACCTTCACAATTATTTTAGATTCGATTCAATAAAAATATCGAAATGTCGAGATATCCACGCACGACCAAGTTCAAGTATTCATCTTGTGCTAGCCTTATGAGTGATTGGTGACATTCCATCTCCATACGCTATCCACCTGTTTAGTGGCGCCATCCCTCGGGCATGCCGAGTATTACCTTCTACGGCAACTTGTCTTGCATTATGCATGATGTTGAGTGCTGCCATCCCCCCTCTCCCCCACTCCCCTTCCATTATTCGCCATGACTTTGATTGGATTTTCTCAACAATTCAACTGCGACAACAATTACGCAGACTCGTGTTGGATTGTCAAGGCCTATTCCTCCTCCCCTTTGGTTCCCCCTTACCCCTAACTCCAATGAAGGCATCGGCGTTGGACCGTATACACCCACGCATCCCAATACGAAAATGGCGAAAGGCCATTTCCATAACCCATTTATTTCTCGTGGTTTGGCGAAGCTTTCAGTCGTAGGAATTTGGCGGGATTTTTGTACGCTTCATTGCACGTGATGCCTGCTGCATATCGTGTCGTCAAGACGAGTGGGTCCTCCAGAGAGAGGATATTAAAGAAGTAGCTAGCAGGAGATGAGATTGCGCGCTCCAGAAACCAAGCAAGGATGTCTGTGTTCGGGAACAAGGCCTTGTCAAGTTTGAAAAAGTTTGATGGGGCGGGGGGAAAGGGGAGGAGGGAGGGAGAAGGATCGAATTCTCATTTTAAAGTTCGCTTTTCCTGTTCTCAACAAAAGTTTCTGTAAAGTGTAGCATACGATTGCTTTGTAAGAAAGTCTAAAATGAAAGTGTAATTTTAGGGTGTAATTTTAGGGTGAACTCTTGTAAATGTAAATTTTTCGGTTGTGTTTACACTCAAAATTCAATAAGAACCACTGAGATCCGTTGCGTAGATTTTACGTAATGTTGATATTTATTTTACGTTTTGTTCTATTTTTCTGTAAATAGAAGGCGTTGATTCCTTTTCCACACTGGCTGTCAGGCTTGATGCTTATCTCCGTCGCTTCGCATGCAGTATTGTGTACAAAGATTAGATTTGAGATTTGTGGTGTTTAGCATGGACGAAAGGTAGGCTCGTAACTCTGTTTCTCTTTGAAGACGGCAGTTTCCCACCGCAGGTGTCAAAATATAAATAATTTTTTTTACTGTGTGAATGTTTTTGTTGGAGCAATCGAGTTATTGAGTAATTGATACTCGGAGCACAACGCAACAGATGATTATTCATCTAGGGCATCGTATATTTTGAACCATTAGGTATTTGGCGTCATTTTCGGAGGTATAAATTTAAAAATACAAATACAATGCTGCAGGATCAGATCACTTGGAAGCCACATGATTTGATCTTGAAGTGTTGTGTTCAAAATATTGGAGTTGTCCGATTTCCCCTCGTACTTTCCAAACGCACCAGCAACAGCATCCACAAAAGATTTACGTGCACCAAATTTTAGCCTGCTCTGAAATCTGTGTAAGAGCCAGAGTTCGAATGGGTCGTGGGTCTCCGGATTTCTGTGGTCGTGGGGGTCAAAGATCACTATGCCGGACCCCTTTTCGGATTTTACCCGGATTGTCCCGTAACCAGTTACAGTAGCAGTAATACATTATACAAGCTATTTGCAATATTAGCTATTGTAGTAGAAGCTATTTTAGTGGATTTGTGTTTTTATTACTAGTAAATTGTTCATTAGCGCTGTTGATTAATGCATAACAACAAGAATGAAATGGGGGGGGGGGACGAAAGTTTCGGTCACCAGGAAATCGGGGGAAGGGAGCCAAAACATGGCCAAATTTGCGTGACGTCATTTGCGTATGGCCTCCATTACTTTGCATACAAAAATGAAGGTGGCGCCATCCAGTAGAATCTGTCAACTACTGATCTGGGCCCTAATGAAAGCCGCAAATTACGAGAAACCACAACTCATAATCCGATGTGAAGTGTACCATGTTAAGGGGAACCCGCTCTAAAATGCTAGTGTCTCCGAGCATGCATCTGTGTGCCTCACGTGCTCCTAACGATGTAGCCTCCGAAAACTACGAAGTTGTCTGCCTCTTATGATGGCTCCTGGAGGCGTCAACAGTATACCGGAAGACACATGTACTGTAGCATCGCATTGTTGTATTGTAGTATTTAAAAAAAATCAATTCACAACTCAGTTTTGAAATTAATTTGTGTGCTGTCGGAATTCGCAGTTTGGTCTTTGCGAAACGAAACGCTAGCTTCCTCTCTTTCAAAGGGTTTCAAAGGGTTTAACGAGCGTTAACCACTCCTGGTCATCTGCCCGAAGCCCTAAGGCCCTCCTCTCTTTTGTTATATTTAAAACAATTCGTTGTCAAGGCGACCGTTTTGTGTTAAGCGCATAACATTTTGAAGAAAGGTCTTGCAACTTGCGCCGTCAGCTTGAGTCAACACTCTCATATATTGTAATAGGGTCTCCAAAATTCTGTCTGCTGCGCTGCATACACGTCATTTTATGGAGTGGTCAAGGCAGTGGAGGCCGCAGGGCGTCCCTTTGTGGTCTCTCGCTGGTCTAAGTGCCTCTCATCTGGTCATTTCTTGTTGGCGGCCAAGTCTTATCCGGTCTTAGAGGACGGACAGTGCCACTGATTTATGCTCGCATTCCAAACCCGATCTGTCCTGCTCGCGATGATAAGGAGGCTGGACAGTGTCCATCACTCATGCGATTATGGCCACTGGGTAACGTTCATCACGACCAACACTCGCTGCCCCTGCTTCTCTCAAGGCTGGCTTCATGCACAGATGGAATGCGTGGCAGGAAAAGTGGTATTCTGGGGCAGCTGGGATAATAGGTTGCTCGACTTAACTCAGGTAAACTTAACACGGTGGTACGTTTACCTGACTCAAGGCAAGTAGTGTTTATTGCCCTTAAAATGACGCCTCATTACCGAGATGGCAATGAGGCGAATTTTAAGGGCAATAAACAATGCCAAAATAAAAACCGCCGCCTAAAACACCACTCATTAAAAAAAAAGGGAAATAACGGTTATTTAATGTTGAACGTCATTTTTCAGTCAAGTGCACTTAAAAAAATTCTGCTCAGAAAAGAAGGCATAATAAGTAGCTTTATTCCAATGTGTTTCAAAAATCGATTAATGTATTTTTGATATTGGTGAAAATATAATACAATTAATGTGGAAATAACGAGAGCGAGATGCACTCATAGCCATACACACCCGTCAAGGTAGCAATGAAAAGGGGAAGCATGTTCATTCTTGGCACGGTAGCAATAAAAAGGGGAACGTGGTCATTCTTTGCACAGTAGCAATTAAAAAAGGAAACGTGGTCATTTTTTGGACGGTAGCAATCAAAATGGGAAGCATGTTAATTCTTTCCACGGCAGTATTGAAAAGGGGATCATTCTCATTCTTTGCACGGTAGCAATGAAAAGGGAAGCTTGTTCATTTTTGGCATGGTAGTAAAGAAAAAGGTAGGCAATGCAAAGAATAATATCAATAACGTAGTAACAATCAGTAACAAACGAAATGTTACGACATGCACTGTCGGATGACAACTTAAAAAAAGGGTTAAAGGGTTTAACGAGCGTTAACCACTCCTGGTCATCTGCCCGAAGCCCTACGGCCCTATGGCAGACAACTGTGGGCTATCAAATAATAGCCCATACGGCAACAAACGAGGCAACATAACAACACGGCTTCCTACTAGACCAGTGCCAGGATTTTTTTAAATAGTTGATTAATTTTTTGGAATGTAAGCATATTTTTTTCAAGGAAATTAACGAATTATCGTGTTTTTCAACTGCTAAGGTTATCGTGGGATGGAGATGGTCAATTTTGCTAGGGAAATACCAATGCAGTTTTGCACGCCACAATCAACTTGAGGCTTTTTTTTCCAAGCATTCAATGTTTTTCGCATATCTGATATTCAAAAACCCTGAAAATTCTCATCCAATTTTGTTTACGATGTTCAATCAACGTTTAAGGCGCAGAATTTATGCGAAATTTGAAACAAATCTGATAACGGGTTCAAAATTTGTTGTTGCTTATTTCTACTGAGCGCGAACCCAAACTGGATAATCTTTCACAATACGATGAAAGGGACAATTTAGCTTTAGAAATCCACGAGGAAATCCCAGGATCGTTTACATGCCACAGTGACATGAGCTCGAAGCACCACAGAGTTCAAAAGTTATGAGACTGACAAACACTATAACAATACAGACAACAATACAGAATAAATAGTTCCAATGCTCTGTTTCGCATCGCGTATCATTACAAGTCCGGATACCCAAATTTATTGAACAGTGGTCGCTTTTATTTGTTTTTACCATTCGCCCATGTTTATTCTCAGATTACGATGGCCGCCTCAAATTTAGACGAAATTTTTCTTTCTTGATTTTTCTGAACGAGTTTCGACTTCCGCGAAGCCCCATCACCGATCGGCGGGCTTCTACGTTTGCCTCGGTGTAATGCAGGAAAGTGGCGCCAGGCTGACCCCGCCGTCGTCGACTCAGCTCTCTTTTCTATCGCGACAACACGGTATAGAGCATCGTTGGACCGTTTCTTCCAGACTTCCACGTCTTTCAATTCGTTAAGAGCAAGCCTAGGCTGAGTCTTTGAGGGGTGGGGAAGGAGTGGGGCAAGCTGAGGGACGCTAGGGCCTCGTTCGCCCACGCTTATGGCGTGCAAATGGACAGGCAATGACCCTGGGGACGCGGAGACGGCAGCGAATAGAATTGGGCCGAGTAGACTTTCCCGCCCAAGCGAGGGCCCAGGTGAGACGGGAGCTGTAAAAGGGCGGGGTTGATGGACAAATGTCATTCGTAGCATTTGGGGGGGGGGGGGAGTAGGGAGAGTCCATTAGAGGGGCCTAAAGGGGCGAGTAAACCACACTGGTGTGTGATTGTCGAATGGTGCGACTGTGTTTGTTTAACTTAAAGTTGGACTTGCACAATAGCGCGTTGGTTGGTCTTTGCATGTTTTTCTTTTCTGTTTCGTGAGAGGCTGATATATTCAGCAGAGCAAGATCAGACGAGTAACAAACCGCCCGGCAGACACTGGACTAGTTTGCAAAGTTCGTACATTTATTTAAAACTAGCTGAAGCCCGGGTGGTGTTGGATGCACCGTTTGAAACATTGTGTACGGTTTGGTCGCTCATGTGTCGGTGCCCATGCTACACCAAACAAAGTTTCTTCAGTTACGTTTTTGGCACGCTGTCTAATAAACGCGGATTTTAGCTGGAATTGTTGTTTTTGAAATAAACTAACCGGTTGACGACATTACAGCCAGACAATGAACAACTAAATTGTTGTTTTTGTCCGGAGCACAGCAGTGGTCGTTTTAGTGACCAGCTGACCGAATTAAGGGTTTCATTAGTAAAGGAAGCCTTTACTGTAAGGTTTGACTTCAAGCTCCCATGTTAAAGCCGAAATTTTCGATGTGAATTTCTCTGCTGTCTTTCAATATTTTCCACTCAAATTTAGTATATAAGCTTTGTTGGACTTGGTGAACATGTGTCCCAACGTTTGTTAATTTCCGATTTGTCACATCGAGGATATGGATTCGAGCTGGAATCGTGATTTTCAATTTGGCTTTTTGTTATTGTTCTTGTGGCACGACACGTTTTTACTGCGCTCTCTACAGACCAAACTATTTTTCCTACAAAGCTGTTGAAGATGTTCCCTTTCCATAAGGCCTTTTCTAATTGGTTAAGTGGTTCAGAGGTTAAGGAACTCGAAACGACCAGATTGACTGTTTTACATTGTTTTAAACATTGTTATTATGCAACAATGCCAATCAGCAAACGCCAGCTGCAAACGTAGACTGAAGATTAAAGGGTTTGTTTCCATATTGGTTTGTGCAAACCGTAATTGATAAAGATACAAAACATTAAAACAACTCGAACTCGTTTGGTGCTTAAGGTAAGGTTTAACTGAGCCGAAGTTAAAATAGCAAAGGAACACAAATGAATTTTTCCTGTAAGGTTTCTGCAGTGTTGCTGTACTGTTTAGTCCACGTGAAACCTAACTGCTGTATCCAACCAATATACAAGTAAGTATAATTAGTACCAGAGCCCAATTTTCAATATTTTTCATGCCCAAACAAAAGAAAAATGTAAGGCTACACACTCGACTACTTTCGTGAAATTCATGAAACCGGTCCATGGCATCTAGTGAAATTCATGAAACTGGTCCACGCCATCTCGTAAAATTCGTGAAACTATAGTACATGGATCTAGGCTGGAGTACACGAATAGCAATGAATGTAGAACGTTAAGTGATACTAGCCATATCGTTAATTTGCTTCGCTCACTCTATCGGCGTCGATCCACGCTTCATAAGGTTAGTTGATTTTTTCTGATAAAACTTTAACGTCACGAACCGTTTTCAAAGCAGTTTTTCGCGGGCCAAAAATCATTGCAACAATGAAAATATACTTACATGAAGCGCAATTTAATTACCTTTCGTTTGGCAGTGCTCTCATCTTTGTAGGTGCCTTACTTCAAGAGGAGTAAAGGTACACGCACGCACATCGTTCGTTAATAATGATGTTCACTCATTGTACTCTAGCGTTTGACTAAATAAAGAGATTTTCTTACCCTATTAGTCATGGTCCATATACTGAACTGAATATCCGCCGGTCCATAAACTCGAAGTAGCATCATTGCCAGGTTCTTGGACCTTTACACCAACGGATTCACCAACAGAATAATTGGCAATCAATGTCAGGATTTTTTTAAATTCCCGAATTTAGTATTTATATCTGTGTACGACCGTACGTTTCATGGTTACCGCTGTCCATATACAAAATGCGACGCGAATTTACACTTTTGTTTACGGGACTGAGAAACTAGTCCAAGAAATCATGTCCCAGAAATCGTTTTGGCAGTTTGGTTTTTGCCACGAGCTGTATGACCAATCCATAACTGAGAACTCACCAACCAACATGTCGGTAAAGAAGCAGCAAGCGTTCCGTTCTAAGAACCAATCCCCTTCCCCACTCTGTGGATGAGTCCCTCTAGAGCTACAATCGCCGTGGACACTGGGGGAGGAGGACTTGGGGAGAAATAGACCTGGATTTCAGAACCCCCTTGACGATCGTCGGTTGACCCCCGCTGCCTGTCGACAACTCTTCTGACGGCGGGACTTGGCCAATGGTCAGTTGAAGGGAAGAGTGGTCGTCTTTGACGTGGAGAAAGGTAGACACTATCCTGGGATTAAGCTCGATAAGAAAATCGATACAACCAAATACAGAAAAATGTCGGTTTGTACTTCCATCCGCTTATAACTGTAAGACTCCACTTTTAATCAGTTGAAAAGTAAATGAAATGATAAAAAATAACCGATCTTAATAAACAATGAAACAGAACGGAGCCAACATAGTGAACGAAAAGAGAAACAAGTAAGCAGCAATGACGAGAAAATTCACAAAATTGGCTCCATTCGTTTACACTTAGAGATTGTTTAGGAAATTTTACTCTTGTATCTTAATACTTGATAGTGGCATAGTAATTCTAATTATTAGAGAGGAAAATAATTCTAATTCAACCATTCAACTTGGGGTCCGAGAATTGATCTGAGGTTCCTCGTACCTTGTTAAATGACTTATTTCAGTAATTTAGTGCATATGAAACCTTTAAAGTGAGTTTTCTGATTTTTCATCAACTGCAATATATGCTTATTTAGCTACTTTTACCAAAATTCACTCTAAATTTTGCGTCGGAGGAGGGGAGCCCTTACCCCTTTGCCCCTTCCCTGGGCGCGCCTCTGATTCTTAGCCCCTATTTTACATTCCTAATCGCTAGAGGAAAATTGAAATTTTTTTTGTGTATAGAGCGGCGACATTGAAGCCATATTAGCTGCGAGGCTAGCATCCGGAGAGAGAGATAGCTACAAGGTGCACTAGAATAAAATGGTGATAAAAACAGCGGCACTTTTAGTCAAGCCAGTGCTGTGAGATACGTTTTCTTAGGCCTAAAAACCTTGTTTTCCCCGATCCCTTCTGCTGCGAGGTTGGAAATCGAAAAAGAAAAAGACAAATTTCAGCAACTGCCAACAAATCGAAAAAATCGCCGTATTACGCCTAAGAAATCTGCTTCAACAGCAACGGTTTCAGTAAGACGTCCTTCTCCCCCCCCCTCCTCCAGTGCCCCATAACATATAATAATATGACGTGATTGTCACTGCTCTGTATAATTTTGCCCATCAGTTTTTAATTCGGTTTTCACGGTTTTATTTTTATTTTGTCTAGTCCTACCAAGAATTTATCGGGTTGGGGAGGAGAATTTGTGTGCGAGGCCCCTTATGAAACGTCTTAGATTCATTCCTATTAGTTCCGTCTAAGTTTATAGAGGGCGCCATGAGTTTTATGTGTGAATTTCTACTCAGTTTTTAGCCCAAAATTTAAACTAAACTAAACAAAACTAGCTTGTATTTAATTATTATTTAGTTCAGCATAGTTGTAATTTATTTTACTTTAGATTTGGGCTGAAAAATGAGCAAAAATTACCAGATGGAACGCGTGGCGCCCTCTGAAAACTCTGATGGAACTAATAGGAATGAATGTAACACGTTTCAATAGGTACTTTTTAGAGTTAGAAATTCTCTTGCAAATGTTACCACTTGACTCGTCTACCGGACTGTAAATTTTGGTGCGGGTGTATTTGGAACTCTGTCTTTGTTTCCAGTGAATTAAAAACAGTATTTGGCTTTTAATTCACTGGAAACAGTAGGATGTCATTAAACTCCATTGATCTCTGTAATTTATTCGGTGGAGTAGGTACCAATGGTTGCGGTTTCCTGTTGACTCCCCTTTTCCGTCTGCTGAGTCTAATTCTTCATCCTCCATTTCCAGCGATGGTCATTTGTCATATTTGGCCGTGTGAATGCGCATGCTCGGCCCAAGCACAGTCATCAATCTGGAACAACAAATGGACGATGGAATTGGTTGTGATGGCGCTAATTTGCGTGGGATCCTCTTGGGACCCCCACGATGCGGGGGAGGAGAAATATGGAGTAAGAAGAAACATGACTTATATGGGATGGGAAAAAGAAAGGGATGTGGGGGGGGGGGGCGAATAGCGGGAGAAGAGGGGAAGTGACAGAATTCATTAGGTTTAGGGGGAATCGTAATAAAAATGCCATCAGCCTTGTAGTTTGTCTTCGACGACAATGGGATTTAATGAGTGTCGTACTTAGCTTATTTGAATTTTAAAAATGAAAAAAAAAACGAGCGGCTGGAGCGAATACCTAGTCGCAACCGACCTTCTATACACTAACGCAACTTTCGGGCCACTTCCGGTTCATACTTCCGGCTTTTAAAATTAATTTAACTAATTTTGGACGCTGAATATAATGTTGAAAACCGTTTGCCTCTATCTGGTACGGTTCCATAGTTGATGGGCTGACTTACCGGACACTTTCGAGCCACCTCCAACGAAAATGTTGAGACGCACACCTCTAACACGCACTGCAATAACGATCGCTATTATATAATCTAAAAGTAATAACCGTCAAAATTGCAGATTAAAAATGTCTTTTAGGCCTAGTTTGGGATTTTCGGCATGGTTATCAGTTTTTAGTTTTAATTTTTGCCTGCCGTTTTAATTTCGTAAGAAGTAGCTAACGGAGAATTGGGTTAGAGAATAGGTCTATTCATTCATGCAACATGGTGTCGAGATGCTTATGTGTGTCGTGAACGAAATCCTTTTGCTTTTTTTTTACGGTTGCGTGTCTTCGTGCAATGGTTAAATACGTTGATCAAATGTTATTATTTCATTGAGTTACGTCCAGAAAGCCTATTGGCGAAAAGAACGCAGCGATGTTTTAATTAGCTGTGTTTTTTAAAGTCCACTTGACTACCACTGAAAAAGGCCACGGACGAACGGACAAAGTCGTTGCTATAGTATTCCCAGTTTTCGCTGTATAGAAGATTTAAAACAATTACAAATTCGAGAGACTCAATAGTAATCTACTTATAAGTGCATAGACTGTTTATTAAAAGCACTCCAAGACTCATAACGAAACGTTGGTCTACATCTAGATGTATAAAATAATTTTTTGTTAAGTATGTATCTTACTCAGTCGTGGGATTCGATCGGGCGTATTCTTGGTTGGGAGCCAACCACACTGACCACTGGGCTGTATTGGTTCACGTTGGACCCCTCCCAACGTTCGCAGTATGCGTTGGGACTTTTCTTTTTTTTTTGAATTCCTGATTGGTGGCATACTCGAGAAGTTGTCTGTTGTTGGGAATGAGATAATTTATGTAATCTCTCGCAGCCTGTAAATTTAATTTTCAGGAATTTTAATGTCTTTGAAATGTTCAGAATTTTCAGGAATTTTTTTAACTCTAATAACTACCGTATTTGGTAGCTTTTACCAAATTTTACTCTTCAACTTCCGGTTCGGGTACGATTCCTGCAACAATTCGGTGCTGGACATTACGGTCCTGAAAACTCTATCTCAGACAAATAAGTCGGCCCCAACAAAAAAAAAATACCACCTACGACAAGTTGGTCCCAAGTTAAAATATTTCCCAAACTAAAAAAAAAAATCCAGTTAAAAATTGAGGATCAACTATGACAGTATGGTCGCAAGTTATATTATCTTAATCCTAAGGGGTTGGTGATATTTTGGTGTACGGACATTTTGGAGTAGGGGCATTTTGGTACACGGACATTTTGGTACACTCTTCCTAATTTCCGGCAGTTAGTTTCCGGCAGGTTTGGGGGGGGGGGATTTTAGGATGTTAATCGTTCTTGCGCGAAGCGCTGCCCGCCACAGTTCTGATCGCACTCAGGCTGCTTTAACAAATTGACAATAGCGACAAGCGACAACAATTTGAAAATAGATTTCGTAGTACTTTCTACTTATGGCGAGTTCATTTTTTTCCGATACCGATTTTTAGGGTTATATTTTACAAGGGGACTAATTGTCGCACCATCTGTTATTTTGGGACGGAATTATCTGGGGCCGAATTGTCCTGAATCCAACGTTCTAACCGGATAAGGAAGGACAACCTCATTTTACATCTTCCTGGGACACGTTTGTCCACTAGCAATAAACCCAATCCCCTACCTGTTCTCCCTTACCTGGCTGGAGACTTCGACTTTCCCGTTCGCACTTACGCCGGCAGTATTCTACTCGCCTGGATTACACGTACAATCATTGATCAGTCTGTGTAATAGCAACGACTGTGTCAGTATGGCCGAGCGGTTATCGTTACTGCAAAGAAGGGCAATTAGGTTTGCGCCCTGAAAACTGACGTTCGGTACCAAGGCAGCGGAAATGATACCTATCTGCATTTATTTTAACTTGTGTTATCTAATTTCGTCTTTGTTTGTTTTCTCGTTGTCAAATGTGGAAATGCCACACGTTAACCTTTTTTCTTAAACGCCTAATGAACATTAATGTGTTATTCCCCGACGTCCGTTTTATCTTGTTTCCAACTACTTATTCCAGGGAGATCATCCCTTCTCCTTGACCTCGGCGTCTTTCCCGTCCAGTTTTGATGGATGACCATTTGGCCATCACCCCGCATCACCCCCTCATAAATTGTCTCATTACGCTGCCTTTCGTGATATCCTGAAGGAAGTTCAACAACCAACACAGTTTCAACTGCTGGCTAGAGCTGAGATCACAACGTTAAGAAGGAAAACCACCAATACGAAGAGGTCGTTTTCTCAAGGTTTTGCATTGAGATGGATTTTGTTTTTTTTGGTCCAGTTTACAACAAAAAGGAAGGGGAAGTGGTAAACCCACACCCCAAAACTACATAGATTAGTATTAAAAAAAACGCTTCAGCGTATAAAATACGGATGTAAGCCTTAAAACACGTAAAGCTCTAAAGGAACAGATATTAGAAAAAGACATGTAAGCAATCAGCGTCGCACTAATACGTGTAAAAGAATCTCCAGCTTGTTTTTTTGGGTCTCTGGAGCTTCTTTTACACGTATTAGTGCGACGCTGATGGCTTACATGTCTTTTTCTAATATCTGTTCCTTTAGAACTTTAAGTATTTTAAGGCTTACATCCGTATTTTATACGCTGAAGCGTTTTTTAATACTAATATCCATTATTTTTTTCTTGTGTCAGCAAGAATAACACAGAAAAGAATACTGTAATCACCTTAAAACACCTGTTATACCAGAGCCTTTTTAATACTCAATTTTAAGAGCTATAAAAATTGAAAATCGGTTCTTTGGTTCGATCTCTAGGAGAGAGCAGAATTTCCTCAACAAGAAGAACAACAATAGTTGTAGTCACTTTAAAATATCTTCAAAAGGCCATAGACCTTCTTCATACCTATGTTTTAAGCTGTAAAAGTTGAGCATCAGTTCATTGGTTCGATCTTCAGGTATAGTACAGCTGATGCGGATCAGAATTTTTGCTAATCGTAAACAGCGAGCTAAAAGCCATGAAATTTGGTAGACATCTAAATTCTTAGCTAGTAAATCTCTCGAGATACCCACCGAAGACCCCGTCGTCCCCCAACCATACTCACCTCTACGAGGTTAGTGACTAAGAAATTCTTGCTGATCGCGCTAAAACGTGAATTGGTGCACAAGTCATTCTTAGCAGTACAATCGAACTAGAATTTCTTGATCATCAGCCCCATGGAGAGAACACACGGATGCCCTTGGGGGTGAATGTATCTTATAGGGTTCCGTATGTAGTTCGATTTTTACTCCTACTCTACACCTACGTTCAGCAAGAATTTGTTGGTCATTGATGCTTCATGGGGTGCACAGGAGGGGAGGGGGATGCTGGGGGAAGCTTTGGCGGTATTTCCTAGGGATCCATGGGTAGTTCAACTTCTACTGCTAGGAATTATTGGTGTACCGAAATGCTTGCTTTCAGTGCGATCAACAAGAATTTTTCGGGTATCAACCTCATGGAGCGGGAATAGGGGGAGCACTGAGGGGCACTGAGATTGATTTCTACTGCTAACAATGACTTGTGTACAAAATTTCATTACTCTAGCCCTATCTGCAAGAATTTGTTGGTCAGGCCTCAAGGAAGAGGCACAGGAGAGCGCTAGGGGGGTCCTTTGGGATATTTCGTCGGGGGTTCCATGGTTGGTTTGATTTGAAATGCTAATAATGACTTGTGTGTCAAGGTTCATGCTTTAACTCGATCTGCAAGAATTTATTGGTCAAACCTCAATGAGGGGGACACAGGAAGGCGCTAGGGAGCCCTTATGGGTTATTTCATGGGTTCCATGGCTTTTTCGACTTGTACTGCAAAGAATGACTTGTGTCCAACATTTCAAGCTTTTAACTCGATTTGCAAAAATGTGTGGGTTAAACCTCAGTGGGGGGCACAGGGGGCGCTGGGCCCCTTTGGGAGTATTTCATGGGGTTCCATAGCCAATTCGATTTATGCTGCTAAGAATGACTTGTGCACCAAATTTCATGTTTTGAGCTTGATCTTGAAGAATTTGTTGCCCAAGCCCCTGGGAGGGAGCACAGATGGTTGGGGGTGCTGGGGAGGGGGGCGCTGAAGGCACTTGGGGGTATTTCAGGGGGGGGGGGGCATTTCTGGTTCGATTTTTTCTGTTAAGAAAGATTTGTGAACCAAATTTCATGCTTTTAGCTCGATTTAAAACAATTTGTTACTCCACCTAATGATTTCTGCCCAGTGTTCTACAATAACAATTGCTCTGCCGACGAGAATACTGCAGTCACATCAAAATCGTGTTCAAAAGGCCCTGGTCGGTGTTAATACCTACATTTTAAGCTATACTCATTGAAAATCGGCTCATTGGTTTGATCTCTAGGTGAAAGCAAAAGTTCTAGCCCATTTGGCTTTCTGTGTAAAGAATATTGTAGTTACGTTAAAATAGCCTGCGAAAGGCCCTATGCCTTGTCCATACCTACGTTTTAAGCTATAGAACTTGAAAATTGGTTCAGTGGTTCGATCTCCAGGTGACTGCATAGAGGCCCAACAACAACATTAATGATTTCTGCCCAGTGCTCTACAATAATAATTGCTCTACCGACGAGAATACTGCAGTCATATCAAAATAGTGTCCAAAAGGCCCTGGTCGGTGTTAATACCTACATTTTAAGCTATACTCATTGAAAATCGGTTCATTGGTTCGATCTACAGGTGAGGGCAAAGAGTCCCAACAACAAGAACAACAACAACAAGAAATGGCCATGCTGTGGACGCCGAACGGTTTGATTGTTGTCATTAAAATTTGTACGGTAGTGAAATAGTTACGACACGACCCGAAATACCGAATTTCGTTGGTCTATGTCAATTCTGGGCGAGACTGTAGGAGTTCAAAGTTTAACGTTTAACATGGAAGTTCATGCTGAGGCTTACATAAGGACCGATACCGCGGTCCTTGATACTCGCGAGTGGGTGGGTTCGTACAAAAAAAAAGTGTTTGAAAACTAACCATTGGACATCTACAGGGCACACCCCTAATCAAGATTTTAATAATTAAGAAAAGGGATAGGCCTATTTGCAAACTGAACCTTGAAACTCTGTATTCTTACAGATCGCCCGCCAGTTCCTAATCACATTTTACGAGATAAAATAAGATATCAATTTTTATTCTAATAAATTATTAACAATCACAACCAGTAGCTGTCCTAAAACGAATATTTTAAATTTGCAATACATTTAGAATAGGAAAACAAAAGATAAAAGCAAATACAATCAGTATTAAACCTAAAAAAATACTAAAAAAAAACTAGGAGCCACAGCAATTTATACGTCAATTCTTTTTTTTTTGGGGGGGGGGGGGGGGCCAGGACAATTTTTCTCTGTGGAGCGGGAACTTTTCATATAGGGTTCTCGCGTAAATCTTTTATAAAAATCCCCTGACCCTGACTATCGCAGTTTCCCCAGGCAAAAAAGTGGATTTTTCCAGACATCTGATGACAAAATATCAAAGCAAACAATTTCCTAAATTGGATGTGTATTTGGCCTAGTGTCAGGCATGCGTAAAGTTATAAACTGAATAGCGAAAACGGTGTCGCCGATTGTCAATTTTGAGGTCTAAAAACACAAACTATATGTACAGCAATGAAAACTTGTGGTTCGTTGTATTCTGAGAATTAGAACTGAAGAGGACGGGTTACTCTTAAATAAACTATTCAATAACTTCTCTTCACCCAAATACCCTTCCACTTTTGTCTCTCCTTTTTTTAAAAATTAATTTCTCTTTGAGCCTTAAGTCAGCTGAACTAATTTAATGCTCCTATCGCTAAACGGCTCAATTTTGAACATTACCAGACTTTTTTGAAAAGAAGAAATATCTGGGAAAGGGAGGAGCCAAGCCGGGAATTCGATCTGGGAAACCGCCGATCGTCGTAGGGGCAAAAAGATTGTCCAGAACTTGCCAGAATAGTTCCCATAGCCACTGAAGGAGCATGGTAGCCTCTCACGCTACCCTGGTCGGCAGAAAGCTCCTCTTTCTAGGGGTTCGACCAAATCCGCAAACCTCCAGCAATCAGGCTGAGCTCTCTCTCACTGCTCGGCCACGATGACCACTTAATCTCTCAAATTTCTCCTGACTTTTCCAGGTTTCCCCTGACTAAACAAAAATCCCCTGTCTTTCCCAGGTAGCCCAGACTGTGGGCACCCTGTGTATAGCCATTGGAGGGGGAGATGGGCACCACTGCGCGGCCATGTTATCACTGCAAAATATTTTGATGTCGAAATGTAATTTCTGTGATTCTTTATGCAAGTGTGGTCGTTTTCTTATTACAATACTGGAGGAAGGCCATCGTACACGCGGCTGGTCTTGGATGTACCGTTTGCAACACTGGTACGGTTCGGTTGCTCATGTGTATGTCCATTTTTCACCGAATTCAGCTTCTTAAATCCATTTTTGCGCACACTGACTAACAAACGCTGATTTTCGTTCGCTTCGCTCACTCAATCAGCGCATCCTGAGAATCAATTCACTGGAAGCACCGTTGCATGAAATAATATTTCGCTGGGGAATAATGTATTGCTTGCTGAAGTCCATTGTATGCACGCGTGGTGTAGGATGCGTCGGTATACGTAACTCTTAAAAGTAATGGTGAAAGTATTGTATTAAAGTTGTAGTCTTGATTAGGTTGCTTCATACACTGTGTATCTACGTTAGTATTTGAAGGTTTTTTTGTCCACAAAAATAGTGCCTTTAATAAAAAATAAATTTTAAAACAAAAAGTATGGCGATCTTTTCAGTTTTGGAAAAGGAAAGTGCGCAAGATTGAAACCTTTTTCTTTTCGCGGTCTAACTCAATTAATTTCTGCTCTTAAATCCGTTTAACTACGTCTCTTTTAAGCGCTGCTCACCGTGTCAATTTTCTAATTTTTACGACGAAATAATAAAAAAAAGGGGGGCGGGGGTATTGGGTGTTTTTGGTGCGCCCCATTTTAACCAATGTCAACAAGGCATTAAAAATCCAATTAGAATCAAGTCTTTTAATGGCTCGGTCTGGCAACTCTTTTTCTTTTATGATGAGCTTTTAATGGAATTTAATGTCGGGAAAAAAAAGATGACTCGATCATGAAAATAAAAGTCTTTTTAAGCCGATTGAAGCAAAAAGGGGAATTGGCCTCTGCTGTTTTTGTGAAAGTCGGGAGGGGTGGGGGGGGGGGGGGGCGAACCAAGTTTTATTGCTGGAATCGGGGAAAAAACAAAGCGATCTTCGACTGAAATAAGTTTCATTGTTAGGGCGTGGTCTAGCGTATTTATTCATGCAAATAGATTCATTCCATTACGATTACCGACGTATACGATACAATAGTGCGTCAGGGAAGGAGGGGGAGGGGTAAGTCACCCCTACCTCCTTATCCGTAGTTAAGAGTAAAATTTGGAAACAGCAAGCGAAATTTACAAAGCGTGAAAATTAGCTTTTTGGACATTTCAAAGCGAGTTGTTTTATAGGGCGCCAATAGACTTACGCCCCCCTCCCCCACCCTCCGATAAAATTCCTGGGTGGCCACTAGTACATTCCACAAATTCTCTTAATATTGGTAACAGGCTACTAATTTAAGGAATAATTATTAGGAATGATTTTTAAACACCAGTTATTGGTATCAAACGTAAAAAAGTGTCGTACTGACTTTCGTTGTACCTTTACCAGAAAGCAATTTTTAGCATTAAAAGCCGTGTTTATATGGTTTTAAATGATTGTTCCTTGTTGGTTGAGATGTGGCTTGCAAAATTCACAATAATAAAACAATCGAAGAACACAATTTTATATTTAAATCGTTGATTTCTTAAAAATGCAAATTAATATTATTCGAGGCTTAGTTAAAAATGTCATTGATCAAACTACCCACGTACGAGCCTGTTTGTTTTGCATAATTATTATGATGATAGCCAATGCTTTCAAATCTCCTTTGTACCCCAACGGATTGCTGGCTATTAAGTCGTATTAGCACGAGGGGAAAACAACATGCAAAGTTGAAAACTAATCTAAATGAAAATTAAATTAATTAACGCATTTAACTTGCACTTAGAGCAACCAGCGAACGCATCGAAGAGGTCTCAAAACCGATAAAAAACTAATTTTGTACAATATCAGTTTACCAGCAGGAGGAAGCTAGGTTAAGTTGGATTCGTTAATTATTATTGCGGGTACTTTTTCTAATTAACTGATTGGGAGAAACGTAATTAAAGTCACACTCTGCCTAATCAGGGAGGGGGGAGGATCCCGGGAGGGGGGGAGTGTGTGACTTGCACGTACGCGTCTCTTATCTTTGCCGCAGGCATCATTAATAACGCGCAAATCGCACGACGAAACCGACTTAACGCCATCGCGAGATCAACTTTGCCGCGTGTCTTATCACCATAGCAACAGCTTCCCCCCCGATCGCGGCTTCATCCCGGGTCTTGCGGATTAAGTCCTTTTTCCGTCCCCACCCTATTGCGTCTAAGCTAAATCATGAAAAACACGTTGGTTTTTCCTTTTTTTTTTTAAACGTTCTTAAAGAATCGTGACGTAGGCTTGACTGATAAGTGTTGGCGTCTTGGCCGCCAAAAGAAGTCAAGTGTAGGCGCGATTTGCAAACGGGGATTTGAAAGACCCTCTAAGATCGTTTGAGAGGGATCGTTCAAGAACTTGAGGGTTTTTAAGACACTTGCCGGCTGGAAGTAATACGGTTTTTTTTTTTTGTATGTTCGAATCGACGCGACGCATCGTTTTCAGATGAGATGGCTACGCCAAAATCGTCATCAGTTGGGTGAAAGATGTCCTACTCTGCGTTCGTAAATTTCAGGCGGTTTACCCCAAGAAGATATATCATAACTCTTGGACGTCCAGCTAAATGACTGACGTCATCGCTTCTTTTTGCATGGAAAAAAATTGCGTGTTCAAGAACAGTTTGCATTTATTTCACACGTTTTTTTTCATTAAACAAAAATAACCGTGTATTAATATTAACAGATTGGCTTCATTTAATTCCATATTTAAAAACAAACTGGCATTCTAAAATGGGACTAAATGGCCAATGAGCGTAAGCAACACGCTGTAAGTCGGGGCCCTGGGTTCGGCTTATGAAATACGTTTGTATGGCTCGTGCTTTAGTTTCCATTTCATGACATTATTAAGTTGTTGATTCTTCTGAAGAGATAGTTTCCCCGATTCAAATCAGTGTTACTTTTGCAGCTTCCACAATAATATTTTCTCTTATTGCCTCTCTGAAAGAGGAGCGTGGGTCAGCGTGACGCCCTCGTAGTTTTGGGGCCGATGGCCATGCTAAACCACGGGTCCCTCTTAGACTAGGATAGGAAAAATCCGATCCTTCAAAGGTTAGCAATTGTGCCGTTCCCCAAAGTCCTCAGTTTGAAAAGTTTGGGGATTTATGCTATAAATAATATAATAATCAAATGACGTCAGATGGCGGGAAAAGAAGTTTAGCCAATGGCGGAGTTACCCAAGTCAGCCGACTTTATGGTTTAGCTTGTTTTCTTATAATCCTTTTTTTGCGGTTTTTTTTTAGGTTCATTTGCTTGCATTTTAGCTGTTTGTTTAGAATTGTGAATTTTTAAAGTGTACTTTGAATAATGTCATTTCATGGTCCTATTTTACATTCCTAAATCCAAAAAGAACAGATGTATCATTGTATAGAGAGAGACAAAAACACCTTATTCACATGTGGAGTCTATTCGTTAG
This sequence comes from Lithobius niger, assembly GCA_023313725.1. Classification (NCBI taxonomy): domain Eukaryota; kingdom Metazoa; phylum Arthropoda; class Chilopoda; order Lithobiomorpha; family Lithobiidae; genus Lithobius; species Lithobius niger. The sequence goes on from JAHWFP010230956.1 coordinate 81,623, forward strand.
ACTAGCTGCAAGGGGCACTGGAAATACGCGGAGATAAAAACATAGCATAGGTTGCCAAGCCAATGCTGTGAAAGAGGATTTCTTGAACCTACAAATGCTAAATTTTTTGAATTTGTTGGCAGCTGGTGCAATTCTCAGCAAGTCGAATCTTTTCTTTCCCGATTTATAATCTTAATATATATTTGCAGCGTAAGGGATTAGAAAACACAACGTTTTTCTAGGCTTAAGAAATCTGCTCTCACGGCATAGGCTTTAATAAAAACGCCGTCATTGTATTTACCTCCATTTGTATCCAGTGCCCCTTACAGCTAGCCGAACCTCCGGCTCCATATGCTATTCTGGTAGCCAATGTAGTGTTACGTCGCTGCCTATATATAGACATATATATATATATTTAAAGTCCCCCACCTCACCAATTATATATTCTTTTCGATTATCCTGCCAATAGAGACGCTGACTGCCAAAATTAATGACTAAATGTTAATTTTTATCTTCCGAGTAAACATGTGACATCGCAAATTTAAAAAAAAAAAACTTTGTTTCATGGTCGTGGAAGCTGATGGGTCGCAGAGCTCGGCCTAGCTTCTTAAAAAGAGTTGATTTTATTGGTTACTGGGAAGGGAACCTTGACAAGCATTGACATTAATCTTGAATGCTGTAATGTCGTCATGGTGACTATACAGTGAGCAGCGTTTATTAAAAGGAGCTTTACATCTGGAGGTCGTAAGACCTTGTTTTGGATTTTTTGCGTATTATTATACCAGTTTTGGAATACGCAATCTCTGTTTGGTTGCCCCATCTTGCCAAGGACATTTATCGTGTGAAGTCTGTATGGTGAATGTTTACACTGGAATTAACGCAGATTGAAGTGTGGCCTTAATGCACTCCTTACTGCATGACAGATTTTTAAAGAGAAAGAAGTTTAGTAAAGAACTCCCGATCATCGTAGGGGGTCGAGCACGTTCAGGATTGACCAGAATACATCCCATATGCCGGTGAAGGAGGCTGACAGGCTCTTACGTTACCTGGTCGGCATGGGAAGGACTTTACTAGGGTCCACGTTCCAGATATCGAACAGAACATCTATTAGGCGTAGATTGAGAAGGGATTGCATGCTGGAGTAAATGTAAACGATCGGTGGTAGTGGAATAGATGATAATATATTAGGTCAGAGTAATCTTGTCGGATGAAATTTAATGGCTAAGGATTTTGGTGTTGAATAGCTCGCCAGCGTTACATAAAACGAACCATCTCAATATAATGGATTGGAGGTGAATTGTGGTGAATAGTTAGGGCATGACCTATCTAAATTGGGAACTTGGGGGTTAAAGGAGGATGATTTCTAGTTAATAGAGCCAAAATTACCATAACTTATATTTTAAAAGCTGCATGATTAGGAGTGAGGATTAGAAGGACAGTACAACCTAATAAACGGGTCGAGCATTACAATATGTTGCCAAGGTAGCCACCTGTATCCACATTATTGTCTTTCATGGCTTACAAGACACAGCATTGTTATAAGTGTAATTCATCCATTAACTATGTTCCTGGGTTTTCCGCTTGGATTTCTCCAGCTAAATTGTCCCTTTCATCGTCGTGGGGCAGATAACCCAGTTTAGGTTCTTGCTCCCTAACAAATAAAACAATCTAGTCGCAACCGGTCTTCTGTACACGTCCGCCAGTCCCGCTACTTTCAGGCCACTTCCGCTTCATACTTCAGGTTTTATAAAATTCATTTCAACTAACTTTTGGATGATAAAACTACTGTGGTTAACCGTTTGTATCTATCTGGTATACCGTTCCATAGTTGGTGGGCTCACTTGACGGCTACTTCTAGTTACTTTCGGATCACTTCCGATTCGTACTTCCGGTTTTTTAAAATTCCTTTTAACCAATTTTATTCCTTTTAAATAATCTGCTGGTGAAAACCATTTGTTTCTATCTGGTACCGTTCTGGAGATGAGAAAGACGACGGACGGACAAAGGTTGCGTGGCAACAGTCTTTCACTGTACAGAAACTAAAAACAAATGCAACATTTAACAAGAGTTAGGCCTATCCATCAGGCGGAACAGATCATAATGACCCATCCTTTACACAAGGCTCGCCGAGATAGCGCTGGCGGGAGGAGCTAGGGATTCCTTCTTCAAGCCTAGGTCGGATCCCTCAGCCACAATGACAGCCACATGAAGTAGTTTTGTTCGCCAGAACCCCCACCGTAAGTTCCGAGCCCTTTTTAAGCCCACGGATCTATATTTGCACCTACGTCTTTGTCCATACTTTCGACGCATCTTGTGTTGTTCATGCCCCCCGCATTAATGCTATACGCGGCAGATTTATTTTTTTGCTTCCAATACGGATGGAGGATCAGTGTCGGATGTCGAGCGGGAGCTCACGAAGAATTCAGCAAAGGTCCCCTCGGGTTCTTTGGGCGGCTGAATTGGTTTTTTTTTCTTCCACCCTGTGTTTCACCAAGAGAGCTATTTTTTCTATGCTGTCTTTGTCGTCGTTGTAGTAATCGATGAGTGTGGTGTCGTCCTGGGAAGGGCGTGCTGCTCTCTTCTCAGCCTGACATGTCCAGCCATCCCAGAGGATTAGGCCTATCCACCCGCACCCTGAATAAAACATCGCCTACCGGAAGCCAAAGACCAAATTAAATGCGTTGCCCAAGCCCAAAAGAGGAACTCATTAGGCGAGTTGAGGCAAAAAAAAAAAATGGCTGCTTCTCCCTCTTTTTGAGGGCAAATAAACTCGTCCCGTGGAATCTCCAGAGACCGTAGTTTACGTTCGTATGCAAGATGCGTTTGCGGGTCGGCTGTTTGGTCTGAAAAGAACAACATCGGTAGGGTTTTAGGGGTACAACTAGGATGCGGGATGTGCTTGTTCGCATTAAAGGTGAAACGAAAATGTAAAGGAGGCTGCAGTGAGATTCGGGATTAGCTGCTGCTGAACAAATATCGCTGGCATTAGCACGGCCGGCAGGCAGTGCTTATTCGAGTTCTTAAGTTCTGTAGATTTGCCGCGCTCCCAGCCGAGGCCATGGTACCAGAAAGAGAGAGGGACATTTTTGCTAGGTAATTCCAATCGGAAATTGCTAGGATCTTTTACATGCCACAATGGACATGAGCAAGAGGCATCACAGGGCCCTTCTCTTCCCAAAAATGCCAGGGGTGCTGAGGTCTGGATCGAACCAGGGACCTCTTGCACGTGAAATGGTCGTGATAACCATTAGGCTACCGTGCCTCATAGTTCTTAAGTGCAGGAGAATTTTCAGGGAAATAAAAATAGAGAAACGATAGAGAGCCGAGATTTGACATTTGATATATTAGGGAGCCATATAAGCCCCACAACTATCAAACCAAACCACAACACATACGCTATGCTACACAATCAGCAACACAATAACGAAAGCCTTAAAGCAACATACCGCCTGCCTTTTAACTTTCCGCCTGCCTCACAACACCCACGCGACGATCACATCCACGTATTTACCACAGCTAAGGTCAACTGAGACGGTTGCTTCGTTCCTTGCAACGAAAACATAGCTACTGTCTCAATTGGCATTGTGCCTAATAGTCCAGCCAGCGTGAACCATTGATTGTGTCGTCACAAACCGGAATGATTCTCGTATTTTAAAATCACAATTTATTATTTTCTAGGCTAGTGTCTTATAATTTTGCTTCGGCGATCTATTGGAATAATTAATTTTAATTTGTATCGCATTAGTCTATTAGATTTTAGATCTCATGGTAATTATTAGAAAATTAGTAGATGTAAATAAATAAATAAATATCAAGGTTTACCACCTGCTGGTGGATGGTTGCCGGAAGGGTTGTGAGCCACTGACACCGTACCATTTCGCATGGGGAGGCGGGGGAGGAGGAGTTTCTTATTTAATGGTTTCTCTTAAGAAAGTGGGTGAGATCCTCGGCGAGGAGCTCCCGACGGAACCCACTCTCTGAGTCCATACACACCGTCCTTGAGCGAAGAGCATTCCAAACTGGGACAACACGAACTGCAAAAAAATTTTTTCTGCAGTCAAGACGCGATTTCTGGACAGCAAGTTTCCACGGGTGGCCCCGAGTTTTGTGGAGAGACAGGGCCAAGTCGAAAAATGGGAGGTCCACTGAGATAAGATTATGCAGAATCTTGTAAGTTAATATTAAATCAAATCTCAATCTCCGTAGTTCCAACAGCTCAAGCCCTGTCCTTGATAGCCGTTCAATGTGACCAACGTCCCGGAGTCCAGGAAGTTTTTTGGTAAACTTACGCTGGACGGACTCAATTAGGTCAATGTCTTTCGCAAGATAGGGGGACCACACTGGTGTGGCATATTCAAGAATGGGCCGGACGAAGACCTTGAATGCCCAAACTTTAATTTTAAGGTTTCCCGATGTAAAACATCTGTTAACAATCGCCAACCGGCGGAATGCCAAAGAACTGATCTTCAAACAGTGAAGGGATGACTTAAGGTCCTTGGAGAGCCAGATGCCTAGGTCCTTAACCTCCTCCACGAATGGCAGAAGTTCTCCATCAAGTTGGTACCTATATTCAGGACTTAAACGACCAATATGAAATGTGTGACATTTCGAGGAAGAAAGTGGCAACTGCCACATTTTAGACCAATACTGAACACGTGCAATTTCCTCACCGAGTGCACTTGAAGGACCTGGTGACACAATTTCTGCTGTGGATTTAAGATCGTCTGCAAATTTTACGCCAAATGGGGAGGTGGATGCCAGAGGGAGGTCATTCAGGTAAACCAAGAAAAGTATAGGGCCGAGGTGAAACAGAGATGAAACGTCATGATTATTGTATGCGCGCAATGCATGATTTAGTGACGGGTCGTTAGTAAATAAAGTTCCATTATATTCAACAGAAAATTTCCTAGACGCCACATTTTAAAAAGGATTTTTAGCAAGGGAAAGACTAACGGTAAGGAAATAGACCTTTGGGGCCGTACTTGATGTGGAGGATCGAGAAAAATGGCGCTGGGAGGTATATCCCTTTAACATGATAACAAAGAATAGGAGAACTAGTAACACAACAGTCACACAAATCTACCCGTTCGATCGGAAAAAGGGACAACTGCCCGTGAGGCTTTAAAGTTTCCGTGTGTTGCCACACAATGCCAAAGATCCAGAAGATCAGGAGCACCCATATACTGTACCACGGCGACGAACACCGGTCAACAACGAACGGCGTAGCAAAACGTGCTCAACGCACTCATGATCCATACCTTATTTGCTGCAGCGTGAGAAGTAAAACAAATTAAGGCGTTGTCAGTTACATGTCGACAAAATGGAGCGTAGCGAACAAACCAACAAACAAAGAAACTAATGAACGAGCGATACACCGGGCAGAGAGTGCATTGCGAGTGCATTGGAGACAGCATTGTGGCTCATCTTTCGGTTGCTCTTCACATCTTGTTTCTTTGTTCATTTGCTTTCGTAGCGCTGGAGGGTGTTATTCGTCAACAACAGGTCCGATTTAAATTTTATTTTATACACCACCTCTGGGTGTACCGCCTAATGTTCAAATTCTGGTTTTAATTGATGTAGTCTTTATTGCGTGATGCATCAATTCAAACCAACACACAAACAAACCACCAAATCAACAAACCGTCACTTCCACTGTCGACATAATGGAGAGGGCTCCTCTGATTTTTTCTGTTTGGCTTGGTTTCATCTTCCCTCTTCCAAACATTTATTTTCAAATTCATAATGCTCTAATATTCCGTGAAATGAGCGTATGACTTAGCCTAGTTGTAATCCACCCAAAACTAAAACTGTCATAAGGAAGACGCTAAGTTTCCAAGAAGGTCGGCCTTTGAAAGTAGTGATATCATTCAACCAGAGAAAGGCCGCTAACTTAGCTAGCTACTTAGCTAGGCAGTACTATGACAACAACGTTTTTGAAGCATCGTTCTTTCTAAGAATGGTGAATACTCACACTTTAACTTTTATTTTTTCTTTATCATGAAAACAATGTCATTGATGCAGAATAGGCCGAAATGCCCATACGTATTAAAAACATATTGGTTTAAAATCGTATTGCATATGCTAAAATCATTTTAAAACACAAAACCCCTACTAAAATTAACATTTTGCCTTCTAAACAATAAAAGAAGGTGCTTGGAGTTAAGACCATTGGAATGCTAGTGACAAAACGTTCAAAATAGTGAATTCAAACGTCAAAATCAGTCGACGAGAAGTGAAAATATCATAAATTTGCACTCTGAACAAAGTGTAGGCGTGAGAAGCCCCTAATAGGCGTCAAACCTCACAATTTAGTCATTATGCTTCGCTATTCTGACTCTCGGTTTAAAATTTATCCACCAAAAAACCAAAACTGGTAGAAAACCCGCCAAATTAAAAAAAACGGTCGGCCTTTGATATCATTTAACTTTGTGAATTCTGCAAATCCAAGTGAAATCTGCAAACTATTGCAAATCCTGCAAATCATACCAAATCAGTGCAATCAACACGAAATCTGCAATTCTTCTTGCAATCTGCCTGAAATCTGTAAATCCAAGTGAAACCTGTAAATCTTTGCGAATCTGCAAATCTCTGTAAATCCTGAAAATCGGCACAAATCAACGCAAAATATGCAAATCTACTTGCAAATCCACACAAATCAGTGCAAATCAGCATATCTAAATGAAATCTGAAAATCGTTATGAAATCCGCAAATCCAAGCGAAATTTTGCAAATCCGTTCAAAACTTGCAAATCTGTACAATTCTTACAAATCTGTACAAATCTTGCAATCCGTACAAATCTTGCAAATCCGCGCAAATCCCTACAAATTCGTGCACATCCCTGCAAATCAATTGTAGTGATTTCGGATTTGCCAATATCATACGCTATCTCCGGGTTTATGGGAGCTTTCGGTTTAAATACCCCTTGCCGTTGGTTCTCAGGCCTTACGGTACTTGACGGCTCCTGGCGTGTCTATCGCTAAATATCGAAAAAGAGCAGTAAGCTGACGGGCTATTTAGGGAGCGACGAACGCAGATACAATCTCAGCTGGCTTTGACTGAGGCTCTTGTAGAAGCGGGCGGAAGTGACGTTGTAGTACTACTACGCTGAATCTCGCAAAACGGTAGATGGCAACATGCGCGGACTGAGAACTGCGCGTGGCTGTTATAGGACAAGACGGAATATCCCTTTAAGACAGCTGAGAGATTTTGTAATTGTTCTAAAAAATTACTTTAATGATTATTATAAACTCAACTCAAATACCAAAAATGCTTAGCTGCGAAAATCAACTTTCCGATATGAGGTGCACTTTGTGAGGAGCCATTACGGCATTTGCTCATTTGAAATCCCATTGCGACTGTTTCAACTAAATAAAATAAAAAAATATTACAAAGTGTCTAACCGCTTATTTTTAGATCGGCAGCTCAAAGATTAGTTTTTCTTTCATCACATCTAAACGGCCTTTTTTTTTATATATTGTTTCTGATATTGTTTTCAACTCTTTGAAGTATTTTGTTTTGATATGTTTCTGATATTGTTGATATCGTTTCCTACATTGTTAGCATTCTTATTTTTTCATTTGCTTATTTTTCGTGATTATCAGTTGCCAGAGTGTAGATTTAGCGCCTAATTATTTTTTTAGTTACTACCCTGATATGAAACTGTCTAACTGTTGAAACATTATCTTATTATTGTATAATTTTCTTTGCACCATTGCGCAGTGGCGTAACTAGTGTGTGTGTGTGTGGGGGGGGGGGGGGGGCCAAAGGGGCGATCCGCCCCCTCTGTGAGATTTTGAAAGCTTATTCGGCAAATTGGCCAAGTCACTTTTTTCATAGCTGAAAAATTATTTACCGTCAGATGGCTGCATTTTTAGGTCAAAGACGCAACTTTCATCTTAGCTAATTTCTACTCCTACTGTTTCTCCTTTAAATCACTAAAGTAACCAGGTAACAAATGGAGAAGTATGAAAATTAGTAAAGATAAACAGTAAGAATTACTAACTCCATATTTTGCTTAAAAATCCCAACAAAGTATCAGTGTTTAAAAAATAAGTATCTAGTGTGAAAAACTGAATGATTTCCATTACACAATTTTTTTATGTGTGTAATGCAGTCTGCAAAGCTGGTTTTATAAAAATGTTTTCAACGGCACTTTACAGGGCCAGAAAATGCCGGAAAATAGCAAAAATGCATCAGCTTCCGGGGCTCTTATTCGGTTCTCCCTCCACACCATTCGGCTAAATGCCTAATGCTGCCCCCTCACTACAAAACCCTAGTTACGCCACTGACCATGCGGTCGTATATACTTTTTATGTTGTATTCCGGCGCACACAAGTTTCTACAGAACTTTGGGCCGCTTGCAAAATAAACCTATTATTATTGTCTTGAAAAAAATTTAAATTGAAAGCGGCAAGTTATTGGCCGAAATGTCATGTTTGACTATTGTTTTGACATATTGATTTTCTTGTTGCACTGGAGATTTTTGTGTTTCCAGCAGCTTCTTTCACTGCAGAGTATAGCATATTGAAAGAACACATATATGCTATAAGTAACTGTCTGAAAATCCCCGTAAGGTGCTTATTGTTCCTCATTCCACCTTGTGAAGGGCTGTTCCGTTCATCCCCCGCCTTCTTTCCTCTCGACGAACACAAGGGGTCGATCCGGTGCCATTCGTCGTATGGCGTGCCTCTTTGCCTTCATTGCCAACTTGTTGATTACGTAATGGCGTTCGGATGGTCGGCACGAGTGGAATCTCGCGGGATCACGTGCTACGAGCAGACAGACAGACATGTCCGTCGCCCACCGCCAGGGGACCTGACTTGTTGCATGCAAATGAGTTGGTTGCCAAGGTAACGGGAATTTAAAGGTCCTGTCACGCGACGAACAACCAACGTCAACCGCATCCCAACGAACGCGGAAGAAAAATTCGGGAAAGGGAAATAGTTTTTTTTTTGGTTCATCAGCTGGTGGATGGATGTTTGGTGCATGAGGTTGTCTCGCCACAACATGTGAACCCCGGTTAGATCGAAAACATAAATTTTTTTTTTAAATAGGTAAACAACTTTTTAAAAATTGTATCAACAGAAGGTAACGTTTAGAGGGTTGACACACTGGACCAGTTTAAGTTAAAAGAACATTCCTCCTAACGCCATTTTTTTCGATCTTCCACATCAAGTACGGCCCCAAAGTTTTATTTACTTACCTTTAGTCAATCCCTAGCTAAAAATCTGTTTTAAAATGTGGCGTCTAGGAGATTTTCTGTTGAATATTGGTAATTTTATTTAAGTGCGTCCCGCACTAATATGATCCTTTGCGCGCTTATAATAACGATGACGTTTCATCTCTTGTGTGTGCATGTACTAATTTGATAATAATCAGCATGAGATCAAAAATGTAAAAGACTAATGCGGTAAAAATTAAAATTAATTATTCCAATAGATCGCCGAAGCAAAATTATAAGACACTAGCCTAGAAAATTATAAATGGTGATGTTAAAATACGAGAATCATTCCGGATTGTGACGACACAATTAATGCCTTCATGCTGGTTCGTCTATTAGGCACAATGCCAACTTAAACAGTAGCTGCATTCTTCGCTGCGAGAAACGCAGCTACTATCTCACTTGACCGTGGCGAGGTATATACACGGATGGCGATCAGCGCGTGGCTGTTATAAGGCAGGCGGGGTGTTGCTTTAAGGATTATACCGAGTCAAGAATTACCTTTCTGCCATTTTGGTTTAGGTTTAATGATAAATTTGATGGTGATTTGCTCGTCCGCCAATTGATACAGCTTAAAGGATGGTGACAAATTCAGCTTAATAATGATCCCTAAAAAAATAAGACGATAAGTAAAGTGGGCCGGGAAGAAAAAGGGGGGAAAAAGATATTTAGGACCTTTTGAACGCCATTTTAACGTGAACCGATTTATCTGTAAAAGCGTTCATCTAAATTATGTTATATCAAAATTGAAAAATACTTAATTACCAGATACAAGAAAAAGACATGTAAG
>JAHWFP010230956.1:100943-112035 GCA_023313725.1 Lithobius niger
GTAGAAAAATAAGGAACTTTCCCAAAAATGTAGAAAAATAAGGAACTTTCCCAAAAATGTAGAAAAACAAGGAACTTTTCCAAAAAAGTAGAAAAATAAGGAACTTTCCCAAAAGGAGTGCATAACTGAGAAAATTTCCCAAAAAAGTAGAAAAACAAGGAACTTTCCCAAAAAAAGTAGGAAATAAGAAGAAAAATTGAGAAAATAAGGAACTTTCCCCCCAAAAATAGGAAATATGGATATAAATAAGAATTCTGTACCCCTGCGAGTGTTGACTAGTGAGTAATTTAAAAATAGCGTGTAATTTTATTCTGCATCCATAGGAATTATATGAATTGGATTAAAAAAATTATATGAATTGGATGTGATGTTGTGTCACATAAACAGGGAAGTTTAGAAAAATAGTTTTGTTCGCAACCGAATTTCTGATGACATACAAGATCAGCTTTAAAGTGCAATTAAAGATATCCATTCATTCATTTTGATGCGGTTTCTTTGCTATTTGAATTTCTCGTATTTTTTTTTGTCACTTTCGATTTTATGCTCTCTATTGCTTCGTTTTGTAACATGACCTAAAGTAATATGTCCCGCCAGGATCATCATAAAGAAGAGCCGTAGGACCCAACGGAGAGTTCGTCATAACATTACTGCTGTCCCATCTCTCTTTCTGGGTCGCCACCCCATGCGGTCAAATGTGAACGACTGGTCGTAATTATTTTATGGAATAACCCACGTTTTAAATTATACTTTACAGATTATAACCCAGTAGACATGTGCAAAAAATGACTCTTGTGCTGCGTTTGGTCTGCACACGCAGCACCTTTGCGTTCAACAGTGTCCACGAACTTGAAGTGGTGAAGCAGATGGCTTCTTCAAGCCAAGGCCGACTGGGGTAGAAATCACGTGTTTTGCCTCTTGATTCCACGTCAGGTAACGTGTGCGTGCCGGAAAGTTGACGCCTTTTAGCGTAGTTTTGGTGAAATGAGATTCTCGCTATATTGAATCAATTGGCCTGCAGCCGGGAAACGAAACCCACAGCTTCTCTCACAGACGACCTTGTGACAACGGATGAAATACGAAGCGATAGTTACAGCATGGACACTTCCACGTCCTTCATGCGCATGCATTTGTTAGCTCTCGTGATCAGCGAGTTAGTTTGTTCATTTATTCGTTTGCTATTATTTCAATGCTAACAGAATGTGACCGGCCTGAGTTTGGCGATTGTGGTTTAATCTTTCAAACTGAAGTTCACCACTACAAACTTTCAAATACATGACGAGAAATGGAACGACGGGTGATTTGTTTATTTTTCAAACCCATTCTGTCCAATGGGCGCCCTCTCTTGTTCGTTTCCATTACTAGTGAAACATTTAGTCGAATGAATTGACACGGATTAATTCAAACATGCTTTGAGTCCATCGCAGCGCAACAAATTGATAGAACCTTATTGTAACTCGCAAACCCAGTTGCCGTGACAACATTAACTCCAATCCGATGTGGCGTTCGTTCGTCTAGCAACAGTAGTTGTCAACTGCCGGAAGTGCGTGTGCACGCGTCTATCACGTGGCCTCATCTTGCCGGAAATCCTCTTCACGCGACCAATCAGAACCGCGGACCTGATTACCGGACCTCCAAAACTTGACTTCTCTTGTTTTCGACTGCCAAGACAATAGCTGCACGTGCGTGTTATTATTACGATAACGGCTTAAGGCCTCAACAGGAAGTTCTGTTTACGTTGGCTTCCTTCCGGTTCCTAGAGTTGGAAGTTTTGGGCAACTTATGGGAGAGTTCTCTTTGCCTTCCATGGGATTTTTGCTGTGTGCTTGTGGATTCGTGCAAAGTGGATTTTTTGCGTTTTATTTTTTGTTTTCATTTAATTAACATCGCATGACGTAGAGTGCAAGATGATTGGAATCAGGAGTTGATAGATGTGTTTTGGGAAGAAACGAAGTTTGATAAAAAAAATTATAATTTTCAATTGAAGTACATCGGTTTGAGGATTGCTCCCTGATAAAGCAATGGATGGACCCACCACTCAAAACGACTTAATTTTCGGCATGCTTCTTCACCTAAAACAAGACCACACATAAACAAATGCCCCTAATACACAATAAAATACCTGGATACAATGGAACCAGGTTGTATCCGATTTTTAAGTGTTACCTTTTAAAATTGTAAGTATGGTTTCATTCTCAGTATATTATTGTATTTTAGGGGCCATTGTTTATGTTTGGTATTGTTTTAGGTGAACAACGTGTAGTTAATGCCAAAAACTAAATCGTTTTGAGTGTATGACAATTGTGAGCCATTGCTTTATCAGGGAGCAATCATGAAACCGAACGCACATTACTGCACTGACCTTCATGCATTAGATTAATGGAACAAGTGTCATTTTCGAATAAAATCTATCTCTAAGTAGGCTAGTTGATTATATAAAATTTGTCTCGATCACTCTATATAATATATTTCTAATCAGAAAAGCTACCTCGTGCTTGTCACTTGATATCTCTTCAGAATTGGGAATGTAAGTTACGCGTAAGAAATAAGTTCCAAAACCTTCGTCACAAAACCCTTCGAATAAGTTCCAACTCAAATCAGCACAGTTCCAACTTATTGAAACACTTTTAAACAATACATTTGTAAAACTTTTTTTTAAGTATACTAAAAAGTTCCACCTGAAATCAATGCATATAGTTATTGCTATACTTTTGCAAGAATGGGTCGCGATGAGTGATTTATTGTATAATTTTGACGTCCTCGGAGGCAGCACATACTCAGCTACGCTTCTGAAGATACGCTGCCTCCTTGGACGAAAAAACTATACCATCAATCATTATCACGGCCCATTGTTGCAAAAATATGGTTATGACCATCTATCGCATCTTGGTTGATGGTATAACAGTAAAAAATTAAGTTGTGTAATTCATGTTCATACACCAAGAACATTTTGTTGTTAAGAGTTGTCAGCTAAGGGCTATATGTCGTTTTCGGCTGCGTATAGGTTGGTCATGATGTAAAAAGGTGTAGTATTTTGTCGAGGATTTGGGGATTTTAATCCCCCCCCCCTAAAATTACCTTCTTAAACTTTTAATCGACCTTTAAAACTTAGTTATGCACCAATGGTCGAACACTATGACCCACAATTTTCTATTTATTACGGAAGACTCCCGAAACGATTGAACTTTATTGGGTTTTTCTGCGATAATGAGTCGTGTTCAATAACTTAGTTATTACTCCATTAATATACTACGACGACATTAGCAGATTGGATGTTTCACTTAAGACCAAACTATAAATCAAGCCGTTCTTCCATTAAGCCCTACATGGCGTGTTTAATTGTCTGTGCAGTGAATTTTGTGTCTGCACCTAGCATACGGCCAAATACATTCTCCATTCCTCTCTTGTATTGTAGTAAAAACAAATTAAACTGAAGGGGGGATGAAGGCTTTTCTTGTAATCGGGCGTTTCAGTGGGTGACCTGGGTCGCTAGCAACATGTGGTTGGGCGGTTCCCATGGTAACCGGGGCGTTAACACATCCCGTTGGCGTCGGAACGCTATTTGGCTGTCTGCTGGCGCGGAGCAACACGAAAACCTGAAAGAGAAAAGATGGGAATTATAAAAGGAGGAATGGGTTTGGGAACAATGAAAACTGGAAATAAAGAGTAAGTATCCACCGACCCTTTACCAAACGGATAAGCAGAATATCTAGACTCACGCTAGTGTGTCGCCGCCAAGTAGATGAGATTTAGTTAATTGTTGTCAGTAAAAAGCCGGCTTACTGTGTCTTTTAACTGTAACAAGCGTAGAGCTGATTTCAGCCTCTTGTGAAAATTCCTCACGCTGTGGAAATCTTTGGAAATCGTTGGAATCGGACGCACAGGGCCCAGCAACGAAGAAAACCCCAACATTAAACTGTGAGAATTGTCCTTCCCATGAAGAAAAAGTGTCCTCAATAACGTTGATTTGTGTTACTGGTAACTAACTAGCTAGCTAAATCCGACGGCTCCTATGTTAATTCTGAAGACACCTGTACTGAAGACCTGTACAGCTCACTAGGGAAAGTTTCCAAATTTAAATTTTGGTAGACAGATAAAGCGTCGTATGGGGAAGTGCCTTTTTCTAACATGGAGGTTGTAGCTAGAAGCACGTGGCCCTGAAGTGGCGCTTAAATGCAAAATTATTGTTGTAACCATTGTTAATATTGTCAGCCAACAGTCTGCGTTTAAGTGTCACACGCTTAAGTGTTATGCTTAAGTGTTATACGCTTATCGTTTCAGTACTTAATTGTCAGAATATATTTTAGTTGAAAACGGGGGGGGGGCCCCCCCCCCCCTGGTGATGTAGTGCTGTGCTTGGTGATTTCGGTTATTAGTTAGGCTAGGCTAAATTAGTTAGTTTTTTTTAGCAGGGCGTTAGGCTTTGGGCCATGGCTCGAATAAATTTCCATTATGGCCAGGTTATTACTGGACTTAATTGAATTGGCTCACAAAAAGAACAATTCTTACTAAGAGACTGGGTGTCTTCCATTGCAAGAAGAGTTGGAAACAAAAATACAGATTGAGAGCACAGGGTCCGATCAAGTATAGGAAAAATAAAAATTATTTTTTAAGAAGTAGGCCCAGTGTCTTGGTAAGCCTCCAAGTTTTCTGGTTAATCTATACATATGCTACTGTGTCACCGCCAAGCAGGTGAGATTATATTTGTTATTGTTGAATTTCACATGTACATGACTACAAACGATTAATTATTAATGTGAAAATTTATAGACATAAAATTTCTCCAGAAAAAAAAAATGATATAGCTGAAGATGTGATGGTGAAACCTTTGGTGCGTTCACAGTCCTACATGAAAGTTGTGATATTCATCCAAAACCAAAGCTGGTATAAGAAAATGCCAAGTTTCCAAAAAGGATCGGCCTTTGAAAGTATTGATATCATTCAACCAGGTAAAGGCTGCCAACGGTAATCGTATTACTGCATTGCCCTTTTCTTTAATTTTTTTTTAGCCAATAGTGATTTTGGTTATGTGCAATATGACGAATTGAATGAATGTCAATGTTAGAGCTACAGAATTGCACAGTTTTAAGTCCAATTCAGCACTCTAAGAAAGTAGTCAGATAAAAAAAAACTAAAAGAAAGGGAAAAGGGAAATTCGCCGTGTTAGTGATAGCTAATAGGATTAACCTTGGCGGCCTTTCCCTGGTGGAATGATATCATTAATTTCAAAGCCCAGTCCTCTTTGGAAACGTGGTAGTTTCTTTTATACAAGTTTTCAGTGGACTTAAATCCACATCCTAAGCAAGTACAAAACAAGAAAACAACGTAGTACAATTTGTTGCGTCTTAAATTACGTGATCAAAAATGGAAAACACAACATAATTTACGACGTTTCGAAGCAACTCCCGCTTCGTTATCAAGAAATAACGGTAAAGGAGTCAAAGTCAAGTAAAACGCTTTAAAATCCATAAAAACGAAAAACACAAATCATATGAATAAAAATTAATAATGAATAAAAATGGACCTTATAGGCAGCTTAGAAACTACCAGTAGGGAACCTGACCTGTCGCGTGCTAGTGCAAGTGTGCTGGCACTTCTCACCTGCACTCTTCACTTCAACTGACGATATCATAGATCGTTAAGTTAGTGCAACCACACCAGTTTACTGGCGAGTATACGCATTGTTCAAATGCACTCACGTCTCGAACCACTGCACACGCTATAGCTAGAATTGTGTTAGACACTTCTTTTGGGCCTCTCGAAACGGAAGCCCTGGTAACGGATCATATGGGTTCTAATTTTCAGTTGCTTTTAGGTGTTATATCTTAAACGCTTTTGGAAAAACAAGGGATGTCAACCCCTATCTCTGTCATCAATGCTGTGACTCGTTTACAAACTCAGTTGATTCCAAATCAGCCATTAACTTGTACCCCAGACATGAATATTCTGCCACATGTTGAATATGTAGCGGCAGTTGAACCGGACTCAGAGCCGGAAGTGGAAGAGTAGCCAACTAGCGGGTAGACCTCAATTTAGGTAAAGCCAAAATTATTTCATTACGCCCCGAAGATTTTACGATCTTAGGTCCTAGCGACGAAAATGTTTCTAGTTTACTTAAACTTAGTGCAGATAAATTTAACGAATTTCAGACTAAAGATAGCCGAGAGTTGTGTTGGGAGTCAAGCAATGTTTCGATTTCCCAATAGGAGCCTAACAAAACATTTGTTGTTAAAAATGATTTATTGTATGGGATTTCGGTACGTAAAGAAGGTAGACCTAGCTGTGAGGAACAGTTAGTGTCGCCTCTTGAGTGTAGAGATCTGGTACTACACACAGCACATTCGAATGTCTGGACTGGGCATTTAGGTAAAAATAAAACAGCAGGAGCCTGTTTTGGCAGAATTATTTTAGTGGACGACGTTATGAACTTTGTAGCCTCTTTTCTCATATGTCAGAAAAACGGTAAAACTGTCAAGCCTCCCATAGCCCCTATAACACTTGTTTCTATGGTGTCAGAGCCTATGGAAAGACAGTCTGCACCAGTAGGCGAGAGGTCTGGTTCCCAACTGGCAGTTTCTAAACTGCTTTAAGTCCATTTTTACGTTTTTATGGATTTTAAAGTTGGTTTTGTCTTCTTAGCCGTATATTTTATTGTTTGATAACGAAGTAGGGACTGCTTCGAAACGTCGCTAATTGCGTATTGTGAAACATTGTCTTAACTTAACGTAACAGTTTAATTAAGTTTCACCGTCAGATGAAACTGCTTAATAAATACAAATTCCACGGTTCGTAACCTTGAAAGGAACGTAAAAGCGTTTAAATTCTGGAATGCTGTTTCCAGGCTTATGGAAAAAACTGAGATATTGAGTGAACGATAACTGATTTATGCATGGTTTACTTGGGAACAGACATTAACATGGTGATAGGAACTTGAAATGACTAACCCATCTCTAAAATGAACTAAATCTAACGCTTTAAAGAGATACCGTATTTTCAATCTTACTCAAAAGTGATGAAATTGGCTAAAAAAAGAAAACAGTTTCAACAGCGTTTTCAGTACTCTTTTATCATTTGGTACACTATAAAAACTTGCAAGGGTTTCTTGCGTTCCACTCAGGAAGATTGAACTACGGCCAACTCAAAACTCAAGATTGAACCTGTTTCTCCCCCCCCCCCCCCCCCCTCCAACCTCATGACCACAGCGCCAACGCATGGAAGTAAGGCTGACCCATGTCTGATTGTAGTGTTTTCGGTGATGAACTGTATTTTGTTCTTCAATAATGTACACCCTTAGTTATTGGGGTGAGGATTTCATTATCCTCAACTACTCTTATGGAAATTTCTGTTTTTCATGGTCATCACGTTAACAATAATTGTCAAACATTTGTGAACTGGAACTCTTTTTGCTTAGACTGTTGAGAGTAGTTTGGTCGGGAAACCTTAAACACTTGGCGTTTGAGAGGATCGCTGTTCAATTTTCATTTGTACACCCTAATTCCGAAATGGTCTTTCGTTGTTTTAGCCGTACAATAATTTCACAGGAGTAAGAGCACATATTTGCCTTATTTTGAGTTCGATTTGTAACAGTAATTAATTAACGTGTGTATGCTGGACAAGAGATATTTAAGCAGAAAAATTAAAACTTAAAAGACTGTACGCTTATCGATGATTTGTGTGATGTTGTTGGCATTATTTTGTGTTAGGTTAGGCAAACTGAGTTAGCAATAATTAATAAATTAATACAATTATTAGTAAATTATGATTTTGCGTTGTTGTGCCATTTTTGTATCGTTTTTCGTCTAATATGTCACACTATACTGCAATTAAAATTCACTGCACCCATCATTTTCTCAATTCCCTTGTTCGCCGAAGGACCAATCGAGGACGACATAATGGTAACCTGTGTTACTAGACGAGCCGATTCATGATGTAAGGAGCAGCCACTCTGACACGGCCGCTTTGACATTATGGGATAGTAGCCGCAGTAAATATTGAACATGGTTAGCAAATTCAGAAGCAGTAACTCAAAAATATTGGAGAAACGTAAGTCCGACGAGTAGATTAAAGTACGCACAGCTAGTTAAACTGTAAAACTGTTTGCAAAATTCATCGTAGCGCAGGCAAAAGTTTGAACTAAGTTCCCAATAGCTGTTCGATTTTATAAATTGATGTTTGAATAGTTTTTAAGATATACAGAGTTTTCATATTTGTTGCAACTTGCTTGTAATATTACGTTGTCTTCGTCGCATACCACAACAGGACTGATGACGAATTATAGGATGTGAATCTCACGATTCTCATTGAGGCGAGAGCAGAGGCGAGAACAGTGGGCAAGGTGTGCACCATAAGTGCCGCCATGTTTCTTCTGTTTTTAAAATTGTTGTTTTAATCTGAAATTGCTGTTATGCTCTTTATAGGGCGTTACAATATTTTTAAAATAAAATAAATAAATGTATTGTAAGATTGGCCTCTCGCGAATCTCATTTAGACGAGAACAGGAAGTTAGCGGGCACCATGTTGGCGTTATCGGCGTCGGCCAAAGCTATCGGCATGCAGTTTGCATAGAAGGTGCAACAATGGACTCGTTGTACAAGTGTGTTAGACAGCGTTGATCGTCTTCGCCACTCGATCTTCCACGGCTTTCTCAGCGCAGTGTTGTTTGATACTTGCAGCTGGATTTTTGTGTGTTTGTTATTTCACGTTGATGTAACCAGTTTAACATCTTTCGGACGCGTACAAATGGTTAAGGGCGCATTTGGCATCGACTCGCCTTCGCCTTCTTGCAGCTAGAAGCTAGAAATCTTCTGAAATTTCAATATGGCGGCGGTTTTAGCTTTGCCGGCTCGCAACGAAAACAGTCAATAAGTGAGTTCAGAAGCGTGTAGAACAATTGTTCGTCAGGAGGAAATCTTTATCCTATTGTCACGGATTACAAGACTGCAAGCATTTACCCAAACGATGTCGGATTTAGCTCATCTAGGTAGCGTTGTTACCATGGTAACGACTCCTTTGCCATTGCGATTAAATTCAAGCAGCGAGAATGCAAAGGCGAATCGTTGCATAAACGCGCCTCTAAGTTCAGCGGCGAAAAACGAGCTTTATGACGGACTAGCGTCGTACCCGGCTTCGCCCGGGGATTTGTTTGACCCATGGTTGTTTCCCAGTATCAATCGTCAATCGTCTCCCTCCGCAAAGCAATGTCGTAATCAAATAGTGGCTGTAACATAAGAACTGTCCCACCAACGGGCATTCCCCGTTCAGGCCCCTCAGTAGCGTGCGAAAATTACTGTCCTTCGTACATTACGTCATGCCTTTGCGATGACCGCGCAAAGCAAATTGTTAGTCGGGGCAACAATGTGCCAATTTCAACTTCTTTTCAGCGCTACAACGTCCCAGTTTTACCTTCAAGCCAAAGAATTGACACACTCGCACGTTTTCATTGTTCCCCTTCCGGGGGTCGTCGTTGCGGCGGCTTCATTTCTGCTATGAGACTTTGGTTTATAATGTAAGATTGTAGGAGAAGGTTGGTCGTAACTCGCACACCTCGAAAATCGTCTTTAATTTGACGTAATCCTTGCCCATGTTAGCACGCGAACACAGCAGCAATCCGAGTGTAGAGCGCCATTGCCTTAATACCACCAGCAACTATTTTTAAAACCGTTCGAATTAGTATCCATTGCTAGCGTGTATGCATTATTTCACACGCATTCGGAATCCTGTCTTAATTCTAGTTTTCCATTTTCCTCGTCCCCTTTGCCAAAGACAGTCCCATTTTATTATTCGTCGTGACTAGATTCTCTCTGCGCGTGGCACATTCCGACCTAAATCTTGACGAATGACCTCTTGTGTAACAATTGTCGCTTACAGCGAAACAATCAAAATGGAGTCCATCTCCGCGGCGTTGAGCAGTTCATTCTAAAAAACGCGCCATTCCTTCAAATTTTGCCACGGATTAAATCCCGGAATGATAGATTTACGACGCAATCACACTAAAAAACACTTTCCCTGCCTAAAAAAAAACAGCTTCTTCTCTCCGCTGCCTGCATTTTTCATCGTGTGACGTCACAGTGAAGAATGGTGATGGCCCGCATGTCTCCTTAACATTTCCGATTTGTCTCATAAGCGTTCTTAATCCTCCATTTTGTGACCCCCTCGTGCTCCGAGTAGGGCTCACTCACATACTCTTTCGCATTTTTTATTCTTATTTTTTTTCCCCCGCTTCATTCTTGCATAATGACGCTTTTTGTGGGGGGTAGGTAGGCTTCTTCTTTCTCTCGATTAAATTGGCCGGCGGCGGTGCTAGCGCGTTCTCCTTCCTCCCACACCCCGCCCCGCTCCTTTATCCCCTACCCACCCACCCCCGCACGCTTTGCTTCTCTTTCTAAGACTCGTTCTCGTGCTTCGTTCGTACGTAATTGGCCTCAGGGCCTTAGCCGACCGACCGACCCTTCATAATTGAGCGACCCAATATTGAACAATAAATTTGTCGCCCAACTTGTCGAGCAACCAGCACTAAAACCGCCGCAAAACATCCGCTCCTCCCTTCCACCCCCAACAACATTTTTCCCAAACCAAACTCTGTTATAAGATTTTCGTTCGAAAACATGCCTGCGTAGATACAAGGTAATATTAAGGAAATGGGACGGGAAGGCAGGGTTGCGTGGAGGGAGGTGGGGGGGGGGAGCATTGGGGGTGTTTGATGCCTCAAGGGCCAACAACGTCAAGCCTGTGTTTGCCGTAATATGTAACAGGAGACAAGAAGGCAGTAAATCATAGCAGGTTTCGTGATTGATGTCAGGGTATATTGCAGAAGCATGACAACGTTGGCTTGATACAGCCACCTTAGTTGATGAGGATTAACCTCGCTGTTGGGTGGTGGGTGGTGGGAGGTGGACACAATGACCAGTGGATTCCGTACATGCCCTGGAAGTCCTCATTTCGATTGTTTGGGAAATTTGCCCGTTTTCACACCGCCGTTTCAGTAACCCTCTTTCTCAGTGGACTGAATGGAACGTCCTGTTTTAGCGGTGTTCCCAGGAATCCTTACTAGGCCCTGCCTAGTTTTGTTAAATGAGCAGCAAATATGGCCCTTAAT
>JAHWFP010230956.1:112045-131740 GCA_023313725.1 Lithobius niger
AGGCCCTGCCTAGTTTTGTTAAATGAGCAGCAAATATGGCCCTTAATACTCCCGTTTCCTCCAACCCCCTCCCCCCTTCCTGTAAGTGTACAATTTGGACGGAAGCTCCTGTTACAACGGTGTTCCCCAGGAATCATTACTAGGCCCAACCTATTGTTCTGTTAAATGAACAGCAAATAAGCAAAGCACTGAATACGGAATAGCGTCAAAATTGACAAATTAACTAATGCACTTATTCTTAAGGTCCCCTCAAATGTCTAGCCCCTAAAGTGACAGCCAAATTATTAGTGCCACTCACAAGTAGTTTCCTTCCAATGCTAAATAACGTATTCGTATGCGTTTGTAAGATCATATATAGCGCTAACAAATTGGATGCCGCGTCAAGGATAATTTGAAGATTAAGGTATGGCTTACATTTATTTTGTAGAGATCCATTCTGCACCCGAAGCACTATTGCCGAGCCTCCTTCGCCCAGCCATATCTCTGCGAGCCTTGAACGCAAGATGATTCCTTCAACCTGCACTCCCAGAGGTCACTGTCAGAATATAAGAATTACTCATCGTAAACCATCTCAATGTACAACAATGGCATATCTCGTGTAACTACGGATACTATTGTAACGCCCAAATTAATGTATTGTTGTCCGAAGCCCAGTAGTGGTTCGGACATAGGGCCTTAGGGCTTCGGGCAGATGACCAGGAGTGGTTAACGCTCGTTAAACCCTTTGAAACCCTTTTTTTTTTGTAGAATTGTTGTCATTCCATTTCTCCATCACTTGCCGATTATTCTTAGACGGACATAAGCCATTATTTATTTCGGCTTAACTAACTAGAATTCTTTTGCCCCCACTATTTTGCCCCAACTTATGTTATATCATGCTCTTAACTTACCCTCGGACGCTGTTCCTACTCTTCGTCTGAGATTGTATGCTGCTCGGGAAGACTTGTGGGACAGACAAGACGGCAATAAGTTGCGAGCTATAAAAGGCAGTGTCCTGGTTTTGGCACTCATCTAGTATCCGAGAAAAGGTAGTTTTGGTTCGTCGCTGTTTCCATCTTCCCGGCACGAGACATAGTGCGTCAATTGGGCGATTAGTCTGTCCTCATGTCCGGGTTTTTAATTTTTTTTTACATTTTTGAAGGAAGTACAGATGTATTATAAGATCTAGATTTGGAGTTTGTTTAAAGAGACATAAACCCTTCCGGCATTTCGTGCGACCCGTTGAGACTAGCGTTTGCAACATTTACACAGGTTAGAGTTAATGTCGCAAGATCATCTCGCACGAAAGAAAACACAAGAAAATGAATGTTTTGGCAACATTTACATACGTTTGAACTATTGTCGCAAAACCGAGTCATACAGGAAAGCCAACATGGATGCATGTACCTTTAACATCTTTGTAATGCGTGGCACAGTGGCAAACCGGACGATTGCACTGTGACTGAGGTTGGCGCTAATGACCTAGCCTCAATCCCCCACCCTTTAACTTTCGCAATTCATCCTACATTTCATTAGCGACAATTAGTATTTATAAGAACCGAATCATTAAACAACCGCGTAAAGGGAAATCTGACTCGATCTACGTTTTCGTCTACATGTCCCCAATTCCACTACCACCAATCGTACATTTCATCACCCTAAAGTAAAGCCCTAACCAGACTGGCTCTCGCGGCTGCACGCCGACGTACTATGGTGTAAAAAAGACTTCAATATTCGTCCTTAACGCAACACCAACCACACGATTGCTGCAATTTTGACCTTGTAGACACGTAGTTACGCATAGCTTCGCACGAAATTCTCTTCTGTCTGGAGAGGCCTTAAGGCTCATACATCCGGACCCCAACAATTAACCGAGGTGTAAGCAGTGATACAGTTTTATGCACGAGAGTAAGCAGTACCAAAGACACACTTAACTCGATTTTTATCCACCACACTGATTCCACTGCGCGTTGTAAGACACATTCCTTAATACGTTTCTTTGGTTAGCTGGTTATGCACTCCTCCCAATTCGAACGACAAGACATGCTTTCTAATTAGTGCAACGGACGGATTCCTTCTTGGCTGCGTGGGCGTGGTCAGGTGAGCAGAATAAGGTGAGTGATGGATGGCCACGAGTGACCCGCCTTAATGAAAATTCCACCCTAATGCAAGACGGACGACGAGAGGAAGGAAGCCAGCCACAAACACGTGACGTCGTTGGACTGAGAGAGCTTTGGACTAAGAAAGGTCTGGCAGCTTCCAATTTAAACTAAACTGTTTATCGGTGGATGATATGACTGTACCATCTTTACTCCTCGAAAAGTCAGAGTATGGGCTGGTAATATGGGTCCCCTCTTTTTCTGAAAGGGGGAGATCCAGATAGCTATATAAGGAGAACGGGTGCAGCGGAAGAATGGGACCTAACGGAATGAATGCACAAAAACTTTAAAGCGCACAGAACAGGGGAAACATTCTTAAAATAAGTGAAACAAGAAAACCCATGTAAAGTAAGCGTGGTGTGGTTCCTGGTGTTCGGGTCTGGTGTCGCTTATACTATCGTTTGTTTATAAAACTGAAGCTTTACGAACAATGCGTACAACACTGATTATTTGTTGGACAAGTTACTTGATAATTTTTGGTACGGAATGTTTGTCAGCAGCATGAGCTGCAGCAAGAATGTCCTAGCGCGTCTAAAGTGTTATTCGGTGCGATTAACTTGGCTAATAGGGTTAATCTTGGCGGCCTTTTCCTGGTTGAATGATATCACTACCTTCAAAGGCCTAACCTTTTTAGAAACTGGGCGGCTTTTCGTATACCAGTTTTGGTTTTGGGTGGATATCAGAACTTTCATGGGACTGTGAACGTACCGAAGGTCACACCGTCTTATCTTCATCTCTACCTTTTTTTCTGGAGGACTATTTTCACATTTGCCGTTGCCTATTAGCTGTTACGTCACCCAAACTGACATGGTTTGGGTTATGTGCATGCTTCACATGCTTAAGTTTCTTCAAGGCAATTTTTGTGCATACTGCTACCACGCAAAGAATAAAACCGCTCCCCTTTTACACTAATGCCACGAAAAGAATGAATATGCTCGCCCTTTTGCATTAATTTTACTGCATTTGAATTGGTTGTCACAATGACTACCTTTTCCCGACATTGACCCTCTGAGCCTGAAAAACAGGGTCCTGCTTTGAACTTTAAAAAAAATGTAAAGGTTCAGTTTTTGTTTGATGGAGTCATGACTGTGTCGCTCAAATTGGACTGGTGCCATGTCCTTTTGTATCATCGCTCATGTTGAAGCAATGACGTCGCAACTCAACCAGTACCCTATTATTCCCGCCCCTTTCACCCCTTTCCTTCCACCTTCCAGAATTTTAAGGAAACGAAAAAAAAAAAAACGGAAAAAAACGGAAAAGAATTTACATAGCTAACTACACAAAATGCCAGTACATTCCTGGAGCTTTTCTAAATTCCAAATCTACAAGACGCCTTTGTGTTTGTCTTCATCCTTCCCAGCTCACCCCCCCCCCCTCCTAAAGTCAATACCCAGAGTCAAAACATTTCCCTTGTTCCCTCTGCATCAGTTGTTGTTGTCGTGTTGTTTCTGTTGTTATCAAAGGGGGAGGGGAGGGGGGGGGGTAGGAGCAGTTATGCCCGTTGCCCCGAGGCCAGCGCTCGAGCTGTTTTCTACTTTAATAACGCGCAACCATTTTATCCCGGGTAATAATTAGACAAATATTAATTTCGCCGCTAAGGCGGAATTCGCTTTACCGCAAGAACTAATAAACGGAGCTGGGACCGGAGAAAATGGTATGCGACGCGTTCATCGCCCTCGATACAACAAACAAAAGTCCAAGAAGAAAAAAAGAAATAAAACTAAAGAGAGACGTGTCAAGAAACAAGATGAATTAACAAAACTGTTGACTGTTGCAACAGACGGAGACAAGAACCTTGTTCGTGAGGGAGGGAGGAAATGGGGGGGGGGGGCCCCCGCTGAATAAGTATCTCTAGCGGTGATGCAGTCTCTTAACTCGAGAGTAAGTAAGCGAGTTTATTATTTTTTTTTTAAATAGTACCACCTTTTATTCAGGTCGTATCCCGAAAAACTTTCAAATGGATTTGTGTGGGTACATTTGGTATCACTTTTCATCTCGACAGAAAAACTACACGGAAAAAGAAATAACGCAAATTACAGCAAAATGGTGTTAAAATGGTAGTGTAAAAAGGAATTTAACTCGTACGCAACACACTAATAATAAAAATAAAAAAGGTAACAAAAGGAACAAGAACAAGATAACCTGTTAACATTTGTTACTGTTTGACAATCTATTTATTATTTATTATCCAGTTTTTAATGTAATTATTTGCAATTCTTATAACTGGCAAATTTGTTAGTTCTGGCAACCTATTAGATAAATAAATATTTTTTATTAAAGGTATTTTCAGTCTTAATATTTTGTTAGAAGAAAATTCATTTTATGAGTTTCTTTTATTCTAAATTTGTTATCATAATAATTTGTCAAAATTATAACGTAGTCAATTAAGTTTAGTATGTTTAAAATTGTATTATCTTCAAATAATTTAATTGTTGAATTATGTGTGTTCCCTTCTGCAAAATGTATTTTAACTATTTTGTTTTGGACTTTCTGAAAACGATCAATTTGATACATTGGTTCAAACCCATATACCTCAATGCTGTATCTCAAGTGGCTAGCAACCACTGAGTCATAAACAATCCTTTTATTTTTGTCATTCAAAAAACATTTCAGAAAAAAAATCACAAGGTAAATAGTAAACGAAGCAAACAGTGTGCATTAAAGACTGGCCTTGTGAGGAAACAAGATACATTACAAGCGCAAAGTCCTGGGTTCTAGTCCCAGTCTGGGCAGTTGTCGTTTCTTACTTTCTCAGATTAGTGTATCTTGTATCCTCACAAGGCCAGTCTTTAATACAGAAGTTTGCTTCGTTTACCCTTTACCTTGGATTTATTCTTTATTTTAGCTTGCATTATGTCTAGTATGGAGGCCAACGAGCAAGTTGTATTCACTCCTCGTTTGTTTGCGGCCTTCAGGCCACCTCTAAGAACGGCAGTTTTTACTTTTCTGGAAAACGTACGTTAAAAATGACGCTGTGTAGGCTTTTTTCTAATAAATATTTGTGACAAACATCCCTTGTGCTGCGTATAGTTCAAGCATGTATCAATTCTCGAGCACTACACACACGAATATTAAAACGAGGAAGGCATTTTATTTGTCGATCCAAGGCCGACTGGGGTAGAAATTTTGTTTCTTGCCTCCCGATTCTCGCCAGTTCTCGGGCGTTCTCTCTTGGCATTGCTTTTGCTTATTTGGTAAATTAAGAGTTTGGCGGAGTTAAATTAAATTAAATTAATACCGGAAGAAAGCAAGCTTATGTAACCGGTTCACAACAAAACATGAAACAAAAACACTTTAACACTGAGTCAGATGGTATTGTCTCTTCCAACTGCTGGTTGAAGGTGCAGTCACAACACGTTCTGAAAGTGCGTTCCAAGAATTAATGGCTCTCACGGTGAAACAAGACTGTCCAACAATGGTGCGGATTCATGGTTTCGTCAACTTCATGCCGTGTCCTCTGGTTCGTATGACAGTCGAACGTTGAAAAAACTGGTCGACAAGGAAAATCACTTCGCCAGACAGAATTTGACGGGTCTTGATAAGGTCACCTCTTCGCCTATCAACATGGGTTGTCAGGTCAAGTCTTTTCAAACGTTCTTCGTAAGGCAAAGCCTTCAGCGAAGAACAGTGCCTGGTGACGGCTCTCTGAACTTGTTCCAACCTGTAAATATCACCATTGTAATGGGGTGACCAGACGTGTACGCAGTATTCAAGTTTTGGTCGGATAAACGTCGCATACAATCTTCTTGTATTCGTAAGTGTCCACGATTTGAACATTGACTTTAGAATAAAAAACGTTTTCCGTGTATCATTCACAACTTGTTGCACGATTATGAATCTTAAGTTGGTTGTCCACAAGGATGCCCAAATCTGTCACGACGGTGTGTTCTTGTAACTGATGACCAGACAAGTAATAGTGAAAATCAACTGCCTTGCGTTTGCCAATACATAGAATAACACATTTTCTCTGGGTGAAACTTGATTTTATTGTCCGTGTTCAAGTGATGGAATACAATGCGAGAGTTACAACATGAATACTCACTGGCATTTATTTACTCCTGGCTTCATTAAAAGACCCCATACTTTTTTACCGCCATATTTATCCAGTGTCCCTTGCAACTAGCGCAATGAATGGCTTCAGCATATATACTAATACGGCTTTATTGCACTGGTCTATTGAAGGCGTCGGTCATGAGGTGGCTATACATTTCACACACAAAAAGTTTATTTTATTTCAGTTATTTTTAATGTGACAGCCAGGTGGATTTGCAAGAGCATTTCTTGTGGCAAATATTCTGACATGTCCTCCTTGGATCGTCCTTGTCTTCCATTTGTTTCAATTTTACCCATGTTTCATGTCTCATTAAGCTTTTCTCCCCCGACCATAAAACCCTAGATGCCTCCCGACCCCTGAACCCTTTACTGGATTGGAGGAACGCTCGAGCCCGCACGTGGCGCCAATTGCACTTACAGTCGTGTTTCTTCCCCTCTCTTATTCTCTCCCCTACTCTTTCCAAGTACTCTATATTAAGCAACTCGGTGCTGAAAAACTAGCGAGACGCAATGTACGCACCATATGTCAGGGAAAAATTCAGCAGGGGTGGTGTTTGATGCTCCGTTTGCAACAGTGGGACTGTCTGTTCTCTCATGTGATTGTCACGGAAGGCGTGTTTCCCATCTGCGCACACTGGGTAATAAACGCTGATTTTCTTTCGCTTCGCTCACTCAATCAGCGCATCCCCTGACCCGGACTCCATCCGCTTACATATGAACATTTCCACCGGAAGTAAAGAAATAGGCCTTTGTACAACAAAGTCCAAACCTTTACCCTACCGGCTTTGTCATTTTTTTCCAGGAAGAGGCAGAAAGTGTATAGTGTTTCATCTTTACGCTGATTCTGATCCCGAATAGCTTATTCCTCCATCAGTTTAATATTAGCAGTTGCATTTACCTGCAGCGTCATTTTATCTATCATATCAAAAACCAAAACTGGTAAAAGAGACCACCAAGTTCCGAATAGTTCGGCCCTTCAAAGGAGTGATATCAACACACCAAAACATTCGCCAAGTTAATCACACCGACTAATAGTTCGAAGGTTAAATGAAAACTAGAACATTGCTACTTTCGGTAGCAATGTTCAAGTTTCATTTAACATCTAAATTATTATTTGGTGCGATTAAGTTGGCGAATGTTTTGGTGTGTTGATATCGCTCCTTTGAAGGGCCGAACCATTCGGAACTTGGCGGTCACTTTTACCAGTTTTGGTTTTTGATATGATATCACTTCTTTTTGTAAAATTGTGTATTAGACTCAGCTGAACTAGACTTCAGATTTGTAATAATGTGCCACGTCGACCACAGCTTCAGTGGCCATTTTTCCAATATTTTAATTTCATATCACTTCTCTGAGAGGCCGAACCATTCGCAACTTAGTCGCCTCTTTATCAGTTTTTGGTTTTGTTTTAATTTTTTTACAGTAATTTTTTTCTGTAGTTCACATAACTCCTTTGTGGGGCAGAGCCAGTCTCAACTTGGTGGCCTCTTTACCAGTTTTTGGTTTTATTTTGACACTTTGTTTGTTTTTCGTGAAATGGACGTAGACACAATTTCTTTGACAACGTTGCTAAGATTTGTGACGAAACACTAGCTTGTATCTAGATTCTTGTATACTAGATACTAGCGTGTGTCAACGTTAGTGAAACACAGAGGCAAACCTATTTACGTTGCCTTTTGGACTTATATGTCAAACTGCCTGAGCGGGGAATCGAACCCACGACCTCTGAAATCAAAGGCCAAGGTCCTACCGCTAAGCCAGATTGACACGGCCTAAAAGGACGCGTCCATAGGCAGCATTTAACACGCACACATACATATACATGTAAGCATACCAATTTGTTAGCCAATTTCGAGCTCATTGGCTTTCCGTCCCGTTTAACGTTAGTGAACACGCTGTCATTGTCAAAACTTTGGCCATCCAATCAGAGACGATTCAGACAATACTAACAATGGTTATAACAATACTTTCGTAGTTACGCGCCCTCCCACGCTATTCCCGTTACACCCCCAGGCCGTTAACCAGAAAAGGTATGCAGTTCATATCGTACTGCAGCCATTCGTCTAATTTCGTAGTTGGAAGCCTTCCCATTATCATAATCACCCTAAAAAAAAAGGCTTAAAACAGAGTTTGGCAAAATTTCTGAGCGGCTTTTAGGGTCTGTTGAAACTAAGGTATAGAACATAACACGTAGGTGGAAGCTGGTTCCAAATACGGCCAACCCTTGCCAGAAAAAAAAAATGGTGCTTACAGTTTTTCTTTGTTTGTTCCAGTTCGGCTAGATGGGTGCCACGAAGAAGCCTGATTTCTTTAAGAACAAGAAAATGAAGATTCGGCCCAGAATGAAAGAGACTCGTAAGAAGTTTGTAGCAGCAATTAAGGTAAGTTTTAAACCGTCGCTTCTCCAACGTACCAAGGCTGAGGGCTTCAAGATCTTAAGGTAAGGGCTCCCATTCCACGTAGCCTTTTAATACCTAAGCTCATACACACAATATACTATACGTTTAACTTTCGAACAAGAGGAATATTTTTGTTTCCAGCTTGTGACGTGCCGAGTTCATAGTAAATTTTAAAGTATTTGAGTTATATGTATATAATTAGCTATCTAAACTTTAGAAGACTTTTATGGTTAATTTTGAATATATATATATATTCTTACAATAATATAATTTTTAAAAATGGCAGGTGTAAGGCTGTCATTAACGAAAACTTGACATTCCATAGGTAAAAAAAAAAAAAAAATTCACCACTGATCTTTAAAGTACGGCACTGGCAGCCGCTCACGCTACCCCTGCTGTTGCTCTACGTTGGAAAACGGTGCCTAAACCACACTAAAAAAATCGTTCTCCGACAAACAATGATAGATTCTTTTTATAATCGTAAGTTTACGTTAAACCGTCGGAATTTATCGTTGGCGCGTGGGTGTGAAGAACTAAAGCTTATGAAACGCCTTGCAGCAAAGTTAGCAACAGCAAAACCCAAATCACGTATTCAGAGAGATACAACGACGGACTTAATTGCCGAATAGGTATTTGTTATCTGCTTGGCTTTTCCGGCTGGTTTAAGGTCACGTCAGGCATACCAGTTGGTCGATAATTATCGAATTGGTCGTTATTTTTTTTACAAGTCGTTAAAAGTCGATAAAGTTCTGTTATGTCGATAAAAGTCGATAAAATTAGGTATTGAAACAAATATACTGCAATTGGCCGTATTATTGGCCGCATTTTTTTTTTAATATTGGCGATTTGTCATGGTCTCTACGCGAAAGCAGTTATAAAACGTGAACTTCCGGTTTCACTTCGAAAAACGAACTCTGAGTTGCTCTACAGCATGAATGGAGCTCGCCTTTTCGCTATACTGCTACCGGAGGTACCATTGTGGGCAAGAGGTGTTTTTTTTTTTGGGGGGGGGGGGGGATATTTCGTTCTCTGTTATCAGAAGCTGTGATAAAAAAAACGAAAATTTTAATTTTAACGAGCCAGGTAACTTTATTTGGAAGAGGGAGGAATCGGCCGTACAAACAATTATTAATATTTTTTTTTATAACCGTAGACCAAACGTTATCACGTATCTTGGTGACTGTTGCTTGCATTTGCAGTTTGTGTATGTATGACGAGGACCTATTCAGTAGATATTCAGTAGATATTCGGTCGATATTTAGTCGATATTCGGTCGATATTTTTTACGTGGAAATGTCGATAATTTCGATATTGTTATGTATAAAGACCTCTGGCAACCCTGAGGTCACGTTTGGTTGTAAGTTTTTAAGTCTGGAGTTTTAGTACAAGGAAGAGCTTTGTTGCGTGTGTTGCTAAAGAAAATACCCTGGCACAGGACGACGCTCGATCACTGGATGTACCAGATAATCAGTTGCGATGCCAAAGTAAGAGTTGCTACCCATATGAGAGACGCTTGCCCTTGACGTTGCCACTGTGAGGCTCCATTATTTTCCTAGTGCTTAACTTATCTGTTAGGTAGTGGTGCTTGTATAGTACCGTGTACATGAATTAGCAGATGGATGGACCAGGGTCCATAGTCTCCTTGTAACATCTCCAATCGAAATGAAACATGGATGGGCTATAGAGCCAGAAATATTTTCTACCTTTTCAGCCGAGTGTAGTAGCGGCGACTGGTGTAAATCTGAAAGCTGTAGGGAAGCATTAAACCCTTCAAGAATGAAAATCGGTTCATAATTGCAAACGTTATGAACAAGGGATAACAAAATTGGGGAAGGCGGCAACGTGTCAGGCAGGGAAGCTTCTCAAAAATCTCACTGCCATTTACGTTTATTAACCGATTTTCATTGAGTCTTTTGGATTGGTATGGTTTAATGATTGTCTACATATTTCAAACTTACATCAGTAGTCTACGACTTGCTATAATATCCCGAGTGTTCATAGTGACTTGCTGTAATACCCCGAGTGCTCTACATGTGCAACCGGTTGTCTAACGATTCTTGTAGCTCATTTACAACTTTAATAGTTGGATCCATTCGTCCTCTTATCCTAGTGTAACATGCTGCCATCTGTTTTGTGTGCCCTTTACGTTTCGTTGCAGGACAAAATTGCGAATGAGGCGGGGACCATTGATTTTGGAAGATCTTCGAAAAATTAAAGGGATTATCCAATTTTCCTTCAGCATGTCTAACTGCCACGCTTAACATGAAATTGGCGTACAAACATGAACACGCTACTCATGGACTAACCCAGTGGAGCCACTGGTTAATACGTACGTCTAAACAGTGCAAGGTGCTGCCACCCCCACCCAGTAGTGCCACTCTGAAAGTTTTGTATGAACCCTAACTTCTAAGTTCAACTGTGTTGTTTGGTTGCGTCATCTTTAAGGAGAAATGCTTTGTGTTGATGACAAGTCGGCCTTTCTTTCTTCACCTCGCGTTCCTTCCATTCTTTGGCGTCTCTTTCGTTGTTGTCTTGTCTCCTGTCGCCCCAGGTCCTTTCTCTCCAACCCCCTCCCCCCACACTCTTCGGTCTCTGCCAAAATGGACCCGTCTGCCAACTTGAGCGTCTTAAAGTCGAGCTCTGTCAAAGATGGAATGCCCCCTTCATCGTCAATGGACTGGACAAAGCCCAAAAGATAAAAGCGCAAAACTATTTTCGTAAAGTTGAACTGTTTGCGGCATTAAGAGTGATCGAGTCCGTCCTTTGTGTCAGTCCTTTGTCAAACGAGAAATGTGAACGCATTGTCGTGTTCTGTAAAAAGTGTAAACTTATATTAACAAAGTTTAAAATTATGAATCTAGGTCCAAAGGTGGTTTAAAGAACACTTTTTTAAAAGTTTTCAAGAACATAACTTCAAGTCGAAGGCTCGTTTTCCACAGAATTGGGAACCTGTCGATGCGAAGTGCTATTTTAAAATTAGTCCAGAGGAAATCATCTACACTTTACCAGAAAAGGCATAAGAAAAGCTGACTTTTTGCGGTGGAGGAGGGGGGGGGGGTGTCAGAATATTATTAGATCGTGGGTGGGGAGGGCCATTTTTTCAGGGTCGTGGGAGGGTGGGGCGGGGGGATCACCGAATATTTGGAGGTGATATTTTCAATTCCCCGCCCCCAAGACATAAATAATTGTTACCAGTTCCTAAAAACTGGTCTTACGAAAATAGGAAATACTTAATCTGATAAAGAAAAAAGATAACTTCCCCAACTCGAATCCTCTTGCATACTAGACCGGGTGCTCTCACCGCTGCATTACTGGGACGAACCCTGGATTCAAGCTCCAGCGTAGCTTAAAGGCTGTTCAACCCTTCTAAATGTGACCTATACAAGCAGGGAAGAAACCGGCGTCTTTACCTCTCCACTAGATATACTGCGGGCAATAAATAGGTAGCAATCTTTGAGTTTTTATTTAACTTTCGAACTATTAGTCGGTGCGACTAACTTGATTAATACATAGAATTAACATTAGCGGCCTTTCCCTGGTTGAATTATATCACTACTTTCTAACGCCGACCCTTTTTCGAAACTTGGCAGCTTCTTTTATACCAGTTTTGGTTTTTGGGTGGATGTCACAATTTTCGTAGGACTGTGAACGTACCAAAGTTCAAACCGACTTATCCTATCAATTTTTTTCTGGAGGAATTTTATGTCTATAAATTATCACATTTATATTTAATCGTATGTAGTCATGCACATGTAAAATTCAACAATAACAGTAACAATAACAATTAATATATATAATCGTATCTGCTTGGTGGCGACACACTAACATGTGTTTAGATTAACCAGCAAACTTGGCGCATAACCACGTTCTTCTGTTTCTTGTAAATTACTTTTTTTCCTACTTGATTGAATTCTGTACTCGCGATCTGCATTTTGTTTCCTAATCTTCTTTCCAGCAAAATTGTCCCTCTCATCATCGTGCGGCAGATAATTCAGTTTGGATTCGTGTACCGTAACAAATACAAACTAAACATTTGCCGTAAAAAAATACCCTGTCTCTTAGTGAACCATACAAAACAATAAATCACAAGTTAACGAAGCAAAGAGTTTGCATTAAAGATTGAATAGCTTCTAATATCGACAGGAAATTGGTTCTCCACTCCCAGTGCAACCGTCCTAGTTTGCGGAGAGGTGCTGGGTTCGAGTTCCAATCGAGACAGTTGTCTTTTGTTTCTTTCTCATACTAGTCCATCTTGTATATCACAAGTCCAGTCTTTAACCCTGAATTTTGCATGGTTAAAAAGGACGGAGGCGGGTTTTCTCGGAGGGAGGGGAAGGGGGCGTAAAATGATTAGTAATCCTCCAGAAAATATGTTAAGGTACGGCCCTGGTAAGGCAAAGGTGGCTTAAGCCTTTTTATAAGCAAGAAAAAAAAGGTGTTCATGGAGCATGAAAACTCCTTACCCCTCGTGAGTGGTCAGTCTACATCCTTTCAAACAGACCACGTAACTTAAAGGATAAAAAATAAATTCGCTGCTTCTACTGCGTCCTCGGTCAGCTTTTGTTGACGTGTACACACACAAAAAAAACTGAAAGCATGGATACGACTTTTAACCTTGTTATCTGACCCCTGACGAACTTTTTCTTAAAGTTGTTTTTTTCCCCGATTCTAGTTCCAACTCCCTCTTCTCCTCCTCCCCTCACTTCCTCGAGTTCAAAAGGACCATAAACCCAAGTCTTTTTCTCCATCCATCCGAAACAAGAATTAAGGTTCTTCCATCGAGCCAGCGGTCATTCCTCTTCTGGTCTTCAATTCTCCAGGGCCAAAATGTTCCTTTGACGTATGACTCGGCACCTCTTCGGACCTTGATGTATTGCACTCCTTATTTTGACCAATGCCCCTTCTTAACCCCTACCCCCACTCCCTTACCTCTTCTACCTCTTTCAGACGTAATTTCCTCCGGGTAAGAGAGAAAGTGCTCGTGCAGGAATGCTGTGTTCAGTGCGAGGGCACGGAATGATGGAGAGGACGACGACAGGGACTTGTTGCTAGAACGGAGGAGGAGAAGGACTGCACCACTACTTTTTCTTCATATTGTGTTCAGAGGAATGCAGAGGACTATAAATTAAGCTCCAGGAATGTTGTTGGGAGCCATTTTGTGTTCTCTCTAATTGGACTTGGCTCGTCAGGGGGCAACTGTCTTTGCCTGGCTGAAGGAAATTAACTTCCTTCCTATTTAGAGCTAGATTGGTTCGATAAACGATCCTTGTAGGCTGAGCTGTTTTATTGTTTGTGAGGTATGCACTGATTGGATTTGTTGCCAATTGTTGTACACTCCTGTTGCATATAATGCAAGTCAGTCGTAGCCAGATGCTTGTGACGACTTTTGACGATTGTACTGTGGCGACATAGCTATAGTTTGAAAAAGTTTAGGTTTTCTAGACATAGGCAAAAGACGAATTCCTTCTTCCAAGATGATCCAGAAGATTAAAGAATATTAGCAACTATTTGCTATATAATTACGCACACGTCAGGCAGCAGGCCCCAGCAGCAGCAACGGCCCCGCACGTCTGGTGGGAGGGATGGCATTGGGGAAAGTTTTTCAGGACAGCATGCTTCTCGAAAGGGCAGCTTCGAGACCGCCAGTGTGAAAACATGGAAGAATATAATAGAAGTGATTATTAGAAAGGGGGAGGGGGGAATCATTAGTGGTGGGTTGGAGGGATTTGAGTTGCAGGATGCGCTGATTGAGCGACCAAAGTGAACGAAAATCAGCGTTTGTAAGCCAGTGTGCGCAACAATTTGAAGAAACTTAATTCGTCGAACATGGACATACACATGAGCTACCATATCGTACCAGTATTGTAAGCCGTGCATCCAACACCACCCTTCAGCTAGCTTGGTTTAAAAAGAGGACCTGTGCTGGTCGTCTCCTATTTTCGTTGTTATTAATTCAGATGTTACTATGTTAAACATTATTGTAATTTGGGAATAAGACCCACTCTGAGTTAAATCATTTCAATGAATTCTTCACTTGTATTTTTACACGGTATTATCCTCTAACACCGATATTTTGCCAGGATGTTTTACAGGTGCCAATACAGAACCAAACCTATCTTCCATGTTCTGACACTGTAATGGAAAAAGTCAGATAAGCATGAAAAACATGGATACTGCAAAGAAAATGTAAACGGTGACATGAGGTTTCCAGGAAAACGAGCATTTTTTTTTTAAATCGGGAAAAAGGAAGTGTCATAAAAGCAGAGCGGTATGAATTTGTAGTGTTGACTCACTTCTAGCTGAAGCCATAGCCCCGTAAGGAGAGACGGACAATTCTGTTAGAAATTCCAATCAAAAATTGCAGATTCGTTGACATGCTACCAAGGTAGAGCATATAGTGGTATTACCACTATTACTCTACCAATAGCAAACTATTTGGATGAAACTAGTATGGCTTAGCGGTCGGACTGCAGCCTTTGGTTTCAAAGGTCGTCGGTTCAGTTCCCCGCTCAGGTGGTCTGACATTATAGGCCAAACGGCAACATCAATACGTTTGCATCCATACTTATTTGAAACTAGTACCTGTTTTCGACGATTGCCGCCAGAGGGTTCCGTCGACAGCAACCGAATGACATCGCGTCACTGGTTAAATTTATGTTCCTAAGCGTCGTCATGGAGATAGAAACCCGTTCGCGTCACTAACAAAATGATGACATAAAAATACTTAATTCATTCGATAGGTCAGAGTAGGAGGTTAAATTAAATTCAAGCTGTGCCAGAACATCAGGCACGAACGCAAGGGGGAAGAAGGTTTTATGATGGTAAGGGAGAAGCGCTGATTGAGTGAGCGAAGCGGATTTTACAGTTTAAAACAAACGGGAAACGGAAGTCTCGGATGACACTAATAAACGACTAGTGATAAAATACGTAGTCATCTAAATACGTTTTACAGTGGTAAGGGAGTTGCGCTGATTGAGTGAGCGAAGTGGATTTTACAGTTTAAAACAAACGGGAAACGGAAGTCTCGGATGACACTAATAAACGACTAGTGATAAAATACGTAGTCATCTAAATACGTTTTACAGTGGTAAGGGAGTTGCGCTCTTGTGCCCTTTGACGCGGGATTCGTGTCCTCCCTCGTTACGCCCGCGTGTAAGTGCAGTTCCACTGGAAATTCTAACCATGGTATTCTCACGAAGGATTCAGCCAGGATTTAACCTGGATTTCGCACGAAGCGAGTGCACTACGAACGGGCGCAGGGCCGGTTCAAAACTAGTGTGTCGGCACACCAAATTAGACGTTTAGTGGCACGACAAAACATTTTGTCGTAACCTGTCTCAACTTGCTGCAGACGTCTCCAAAACCATAGCAATGAGTTGAGCGCCACATCGGATGAGACGCTGTCGCGAGGCGCATTTAGGAGTCTCACGACCACAAAACGAAGCTCCTTCTAGTTACGTCTTGTGGGGTCTCTTCACCAGATGCGACTTTTTGTCTCGCAACGTTTCGTCGCGATACATTTGTCTAATTTGGTATGCGGCCACCCTTACTGCGGTGCCCGCAGGTACTCTAACGTGTTTTGTATAAGGTTGGGCCGATTCCGATTACCGAACCCGATCTTAACCGATAGTTACAGTATTCGTAGAAATCGGTATCGGTAAATAAAACTCAGATAGATCGGTAATAAACCAAACCGAAGATGTGTCCGCTTCTCGTCGACACTTTGATATTTTGAAGGATTTTTAGCCAGCTTTCCAATGGTCCAAACCCAAAGTTGCTGTATCATACCGTCTAGAAGTTACAAGTATAAATGTTGAAGATCACAGGGAGTTTCTGCTAAAAATTCCATTTATAAGGAAATGCAAGTCTTTCAGAATTTGATGGAACATCAGAATGACACATGGTTACGCTGATTTTTTTTTTTTTTTTTTATTTCATTTTTTATTTGCAACAAGTTGGTAGCAGCTGGTGCTCGACTGATTTTTAAATTTGTTTGCATTGGACTTTAAACGAGCCAGTACCAACCGGTTTTGGTTTTGTACTTGAAAATTTAAAACTGTTTTATCCTTAAAAGGATTTTAGAATACATAATATTATTTTGAGCCAATATCGACATAATATTTCTGGATCCCGGCTGAGCTGATAAGAAAAGAGCCGACAAGACAAAACAGTAAAAGGCCGTACAATCACTCCCCCCCCCCCTCCTCACGCCGGCATTGCAGGTGGACTCTTCCCATTTTACCGGCTCCGTGAAAAAGCATCCAGGCCGAAGTGGTCGATCAAGACCGGGCACGTATGTCGGCGAACAGGTTCAATCTGAAAAATGTCGGCAAGAGTGCCGGGAAAAATGTCCCGGGAAATGTGTCCGTAAACTTAATTCATGGCCGGCCGCGTGCATAGCACGGGCTTCCTCAAGTTTAAAAATAATTGTGTGCATTTATGCTTCGATTTATTCATTCATGCAACGATTTCAGAAGCAATTTTTTTTAATACATGCTTCATAGTAGGTTTTTTGGTTAATTGGAAATTGGGATCGTTTATCGGGATCTGGTATCGGTAATCGTGTTTGGATTTGGTAATGGCCAGTTTTGTTTAATGATCGGTTTAAGATCGGCTCGGGTGAAAAAAATTTGATCTGAGACCCAGCCTCAGTTTTGGACATTGAACTGATTACAGGTTTTCACACGACGCGGAGTCAAACTTTTTAATATACGGTAGATTATTGCTGAGAGAGCAGTTCGAGTGAAAACAGTGTTGCTAGGGCCCGCATCTGTACTTAAATGCGGGTGCGAGCATCACCCAACTCCGTATGAAACGTGCCTTAACCCCCAGCGGTAGGCTTCTACGGCCATCACAAGAGTGCTGCGGGAAAGCCACCCCGTGTGAAAGCGAAGCGTTTAAACAAAAATACGCCTACTGTAATGAAGTATTATTTGGCTCTTGTAACCTAAGAACTAGGATTTTTTGTTGTCGTACTGAAGAAGTATTTAAAAATGTCCCTGAAAAACCGAAACCGAGAAGATAAAAGCAAAAATCGAACCAATTATTCCCAATTGAGAATCTACATGTATCCATTGAAATAGGAAAATTGATGTGGTCTACTTATCCGCATTGTGGATACCCGACCAACTCTAACGCAAAAAAAAGTTAGTTGCGAATCCAGTACGATGGTAAGTTGCCATAGTAACAATACTACCTGGATAACTATATAACACATCGTT
Source organism: Lithobius niger (assembly GCA_023313725.1). Taxonomy (NCBI): domain Eukaryota; kingdom Metazoa; phylum Arthropoda; class Chilopoda; order Lithobiomorpha; family Lithobiidae; genus Lithobius; species Lithobius niger. Next base: position 129,857 of record JAHWFP010230956.1, read on the forward strand.
TGGTGAAATGTGTTCAGTCATATGAATCCGAGACAGTAAGATAAAGAAAACAGTTCTCTAAAGTCGCTTCTGAACTTTTATATCGACTGTTTGGGACCTGCACAATTGACGTCACGTAAATTTTTAACCCAAAAGTTTTGACAGAGGATTATTGTGACTTGACAGCCGATACTGACCATCTTATTTCAAGCAACTTGGCTTGGCCGCTGATCATTTATAAATCGAATCTTAGTGAGTTTAGGGTCGTCTTTACGGTTTTAACGTAACTTTCTCTTTAGGTTGTTCTTTGTTTATTTTTTTTTTAATTCCTGAATATTATTTATTCTCCACTTTCCTCTTAAATTCCGGTTCTCCGTTCCTTTTATTACGGTAGATGGTAATTTATTTCGGTTGCAAAACGTTATAATATAATAGAATGGCGATTTAATAACCTTACGTATGTATACAGGGCAGGCGTTTGCGGTAAAACTTAAAGCTAAGCAGACTTGAAACAACGAAAAGAACAATTTTTCCAATTTAGTCGCGGGATCATGTCGGGGGGCGCCGGCGCGTTTCTTTCCGCTGTTGTTTCCGGGCTGGTGGATTAGGCGCCGTCTCGTGGCTAAATCCCCAATCTAGGCATTTAATTATGTTGCCACCGCGCTTGCTGCAAAAAGGAGCATTTCGTTGTACCTCGCTTTCATTAGCTTTAATTGCGTCCACCTGCCGCAGGGGTGGGGTGGAATTTGGGGGGGGGGGGGGGGGGAGGGGGGGAGCTGTTGCTAAAGGAGGTGGAGTTGCAAAATAACCCTGTAACCTGGACAGTGCCGTTTGGCGGCCACGTACTGTAACCATCGTCCGTCGTGTCGTCGCTTGGCCTGCGGACAGGGCGTTGTCATGGTAACGTAGACGCCGTGTCAACCGTAATGGCCGCTAGATAAAAGATGGGTCACTGTGGACGGGAAAGGGTGGGGAGAGGGGTGGTGGTGGGAGGGGGGGGGAGTTCGTGTACATCCAGCCAAAAGACGCGGGCTGTTGAACCCGTGACCTCGGGCGCTCTTTTTCTGAGAGATGACGTCGTGTAGGAGGGAATATGTATACGCGACGCGCGCAGCGAAGCAGGGCGTAGAAGCTTCTCTTCCGGTGCTAGTGTCTGTCTGTCTTGTCCGTATGTGCGGTAACTTTCGAGCCCATTACCGATGTAGTTCAAAGTGTCCACATCAATTAAATTTCTTTTTCGGGGGGATTTAATTTCATGAGTAAAAAAATTGAGAGTGGGTTTTGGATTTGGTAACATTTTCTTCCGACGATATGAATTCACCACCCTTTCCCCCCCCCCCCCCCCCTAAAATCAAACCGTAATATCAGTGGCGATTCATAAGGTTGATGTATTGGTGTGTATCGTTGGTTGTCAACCATTAATAAAAAAAAAACGTGACGCGCATGAGTGCTTGTTGGTGTCAAGGTTAATTTATAGAGGGCGTCCCATATACTGACAAACGTTGGGTGGTTTTCGAGGGTAAGGAAACAAGCAACTATCCCACCCCGCCACTGCCAAATGTGACTCCCCCCCGCCAAAAAAAAAATGTTCCGTTTATGCCGGAAATGATGGATTTAAGTTTGCACTATTGAAAACCACCTACAATCCTGTGAACATGGACCAAATTATGTTCTGATGTCTTTAGGCTTCTTTCATTTTTCCCGAAAAAACTGTTTTCGTTAGCAAACCTCTACACCATGTTGCACGGTAACGGTTCATTTTAGGATACGGGTTTATTAGCAATTCTTGCTTGTTTCCGTGCCTTCAATAACCATCTAACGTTGTCAGTATCTTTACGCGGGGATTCTCTCATTCGACGCCAGCTCTCAATACTTAGCACCCTGCCCAGCCATTCATGTTTTAGC